>PVJX010006364.1:0-78275 GCA_004027295.1 Dolichotis patagonum | reverse complement strand
TCATCAGTTGGAATGGTTTTATCCTGTTTTGTTTGACTATATCATGTGTGATGATATGAACAGCTGTTTTGAAGAAAACAAAACATTATGACAGCTATTGCTGATTTAATATCATCCTTCTTAGAAGTCCTACCATGCTTCTTTTGTTCTACTACCATTGGTTCTATCTATCACATTGTGTCTTATTGGAATTTGAATACGTGTGATAGTTCAAACAAAAATTTTTTTTTATCGAAAATGAGATATTATAGTACCCATTGATCATTTTCTGTTATTCGGTTCAGAAAGCCCTGTAATTCTTTCACTCTATGCATGGCTTTATACTATTGTGTTATGTTTGATATTATTGTATTTGAAACTATGCTCCACTATAGCAGAGTAAGAGATATGGTGTTAGATACTGTTGATGTCCAGTTGTCTTAATGTAAAGTACTGTGTTGCCTATGTTGTCCTGTTCTGATCTGCTCTGTACTGCCCTCTTTTGTTTTATTCTTTCAAATAAAAAAATAAAATAAAATTTAAAAAAAGCTGGGCTCTCAGAATGACAGAGGCCTGTGACGCTTTATGGACTGTGTAGGCTGGAGTTGCTACAGGCGAACCCTGAAGGTACACAGGCGCAAGTTCCTCAGGTAACACGCCCTCTGAAGCAGCAAGCTAGGCCTGTGCCATGCCACGGGAGGACAGCACCTCTGTTCTCTGGGAGTTAGGAACAGCCAGAACAGATGCTCCACCATTGCCAAACCATAGAGAAGGCAGCCTGCAGAGAGGAATTTCTCTTGCTGAGGCTCTTTGCCCACCAGCTCTCTAACCACTTTGCTACCTCAAAATCTACTTTCCAACCTTGGGGAAGCTCACACTGCATGCTCAGCTCCCTTCTTCCTTCCTCTGCCCTCTCTCCCTAGGGAGCAAATTTTGTTTTTGAAGTAAACTTCATCCCTTCGTGCAGCTATACTAGCCAATGTTTCAGTTCTGTAAAAAGATTTTCCCTATCTAGGGGTCACTCCAGGTATTGCTATCTATTGAAAGACTTCTCTTTGCTTTCAGACCTGCTCTGGGTCAACTGTACTTCCTTAGAGAAGGGTATTATAACACATACACCCTTAGAATCCTTCACCAAGGTAAAAAAAACAAAACAAAAAAAACTGTTATACAATGGCATTGTGATTGCTTTCGTCATTTTAGGGAGGTCACCTGCAGACTCTAGTTCATTCACCTTTGTATTCCACACTTAAAATAACCCTTGCTTGTGATAGCCAAAAAATTATAGTAAAAGAGTAGCTTAAATGTAATTTGGTATCACTGTTAAAAAAGTGGTTTAGTTGCTGACTTGCTTCCAGCTATTAGATCTTTAAATGCTTTATTTTATGACACAAAAATTCTTGGTCAGAGATGAGACACATAATTTGTGGGGGACCAGTGCAAAAAGAAAATGTAGAATACACTCAAAAAGGAAGAAAAAAGTATACCAAAGGTACTAAAATATACAACAGCTCTTTATACTTGGTTTCTACTTTAAACCAAGTATAAAGATCTTAGGAACCCGGAAGCTCACTGTTTACTAACCATCCACATCACTGACCACTACTTTTGCATTTGCTTTATTAACTTGTCTATGTGGGGTTTTTTCTTAATCCCAGGCTCTCCTTTACTTTTTTTGTCTCTTATTTTGCCTATGAGATCTCATCTAGCACTGTATCTCCCAACTTTATATTTCCAGCCTAACCCTGTCCTTTCAACTGCATATGGCCAAGTCCAGCAGCCACGCCAGTCTTCCCCAGAACATCTCACAGGCAGCTTAAAATTCACATATGTGAGTAGAACCTTCTGCCTTGGCTCCTACCACTGTTCTCCATCTCAGTAAATAGTGTTGCACAGACCCCCAAACCAAAACTGTTGCCCTACTGTCAAAACAAAAACCAATCTATTCAGCTACATCTATAAACTGAGATTTGAATCTGATCAGCTCTCCAATACCATGGTGCGAAACACCATACATGCAATCTTGTACCACTGAAGTAACCTTCAAAATCACCTCTCTTCCCTTGCCCTTCGCAGTCCATTTATTTCATAGCCACCTCATGGATCTTTCAGGACATGAAAAAATATCCACAAGAATCTCCAGTATCTGTTCCTCCACCTTTGACCTCACCTATTCCTCCAGTCGGTACATCCTGGCTTCACTTGTGTTCTGCATTCTAATAAGCAAATTCCACCTCGGGCCCTTTGAAATGCACTCTCTATTGCTCAAGTTTCCTCAACATTTATCCTCATTATTAACACCTCTGTTCAAACAAAGCCTCTTTTTCAGAGATGTTCCCCCATACCCCATTAAACCAGTCCCTTTTCTCCCTATCACTCATCAAGTTACCTGTTTAGTTCTTCATCCTAGTAACTGTCAAAAATTACATTTACTTCAGTACCTACACACACACACACACAGGTATAATAGTAACTACAGATCTTGGTACCAGCAGAATTTTTAGCACTTAAAATTTACCTGGTAGAAAGTTCTTCAACTGACTGGAGTAAACATACCTATATAGGTTTATGAAGACCTAATCATACCCAAATATTCATCATTTCTCATTTCGGTGTTAAAGACTTTTTTTTTTTTTTTTTTTTTTTTGGTTTTACAGGTTGTTTGGGCCGATAGTTACAAAGTTGGCTGTGCAGTTCAATTTTGCCCTAGCGTTACCGGCTTTCACGGTCTTTCCAACGGAGCACATTTTATATGTGACTATGCACCAGCGTAAGTTCCTAAATTAACCTCTAAAAACAGTAAGACATTTGCAGGTGTGGGGGTACATGCCTGTCATCTCAGCATTTGGGGAGGCTGAGGCAAGAGAATCAGTGTGAATTTGAGGCCAGCCTGGGCTACCTAGGGAGTTCAAGGCTAACCTGAATTGCATACCAAGACGATCTCCAAACAAACAAAACAACTTCAACTGTGATTTCAGTAATTGTAAAAACAATGAATACTTTATATAATGCTTACAATGTGACGAGTGCTGTTCTAAGCACTTCATATATAACTTTATCTTCATAAAAGTCTATGAAATGAAAAAAAAAAGGTGCACCTGCATCTTGTTTGACAGGTAAGAAAGCTGCGGCACAAACACGGCATCCTGCCAGTCACACACTTGCTGAATGCCACAGCTGTGCTTCACCTGGTTGTGTGGCGTGAGTCTCCACTCTTGATAGTAACACATGGCTCATCTTGAAGAAGTCACACTGTTCCATACATTTTAATATATGATGAACAACCTTGGACATAAATCGTCAGTTAATTCTACTTCCCTATCATTCCTAGAATACTGCCACATAAAGAGTATAGCAATTTTAGTAGTAACTATGATTTTGTATTAACAGTACTTATAACCACAAATATTTTTGGATTGCGTTTGTTGTTACAGATACCTCAAAATATACTTTATGTTCATTATTACTTTGAAATTAATTATTAAAGTCCATGCTAGATCTTATTTAATACTTAAGAGAAGCACATATTACTATATTGCAAGTCTTTTTCAGCTTGACACCTGTTTTAATTCGATCAGCCTCTTCTATGATCCTGTGTATTTTATGCATTTAAAAACCAACTATTCAGAGTTCATATGCTTCACCAAATTGTCAAAGGATACCATACAAAGAAGAGCTGCATTCCAAAACCAGAATTCCAAATCTCAGCTTCACTGAAATAAATGTACAGCTTCTCATCATTACTACTTTGAAAAGTCATGTGGATATAAAATGTGTAGATATTATTTTCTAATCCGTGACCTTGGTAAATTATTTGCACTTTGCCTGAACCTCCAGATACATAAATAACAGTACCATCCCTCATAGGGCTGTGAAGATTATTTCATACAAGGATGCTTAAAATAGTGCTTAGCACACTGAGCACCACTATTATCTACTAATCATATTACATCTTTTATGTAAAAACAAATCATACTTCAAAACTTCCCCCATATCATTGTTTTCTTTTGGAAAACATTTTCTCATCCGAATAGCTCTATATAGTGATTTAGTTAGACTAGAGAATAAGTAAGGATCATGATAGTTTTTCTAAGAGGAAGTTTTTAGATGGCAGTAATCAGGCCAAGAGGACCATACCCTTGGTGTGAGACAAATCTAGGCTTCTCTGAATATGTGTGAACTGTGATGTGTGGCAAGTTGCTAACTTTTTAAATCTTTCCATTACTATGGAAGAGTTGTCATAAATGAGATAATGTAGAGTAAGACAGGTTAATAGACACAGGCATATAAAATGAACCCTAGAAATATTAGCATTTGTTTCCTTTCTACTTACTTTACCAACCCCCTAACACCCTAGACTTCCACCTTAATATTGTTCGGAATATGGCCAAGGACTCATGGTAAATTGCAACTGAAAAAAAGAAATACATCTCGACTAATGGAGAGTCTTTTGCTTTACAGAGGAAATTACCCAACTTGGCCTTATAAAAAAGGAGTCACATGCAGTGCCTGCTCCACTAATGACACATGTTTGGACAATCTCTGTGGTAAGTAAAAGTCTACAATAAAATGATGTGATTGAAACTGTAACTTAGCATAGAATTGTGAGTAACACTATTTGTTTTATTCTAATAGTACTTTCCAAGGAAACTGGCATCAAGGAGCAATCAAACTAATAGTTTACCATCCTAGAAATTAACACATTTAAGAGAAATATTCTTTTTGATAAGAACATCTCTAAGATATCCACTATTTTTCCATGGTATGAGGGAAAACCTCAAGTTACCACATTTACACAAATCCTGTGGGACTTCTGTGTTCACATCTGTAACAAACTCAGCTCCTCAGAGCAGCAGAGCTGAGATACTAAGAACACACAGAGGACAGACGGTAGGCTGAGCATCCCTGTACAAAATCCTGCTTGGTAGAAAGTCCCTTGCAGGCCTAAAACTATCAAATTCTATTAAACTGTTGTTCTTTCTTCCCTGTTTGCAAACACTGAATTCTTAGCATTACTCCACAGATAGAAGCAGTTTTTAGACTGGCTATCTGAGCCAGTCATTTTTCTCCCAGTCTAACCAGTATTTACTTTACTCACATAAATAAATCTAAGACAACTCTTAATAGAAATCCACAATGCAACTAATTTCTTCTCAGAGTACCATTATTTCTTTTATGCTGGTTTAACATTACAAAGCAACTATATATATATATATATATATATATACACACATACATATATTCATGTAATTTTTTCCTTTGTAAATTAGGACTGTAACACAGGAGTTAAAAGCTATCAGAACCAATATACCAACTTCTACTTCAATGTCCAGTTTCACCACTTGACTTTAGGAACCTTACAATAAAATGTACATGACAATACCATCTCAGAAATGGTAAAATAACCACACTTTCCCTCTACAATCTAGATAATTAATGCCACCACTATAATAAGAAAAAACTAATCCTGAGGTTTTACTTTTTGATCTTTCAAGCTGTAGCAGGAGATGGTCTCTGAACTTCTGGGGTTTAAAACTAGTCCTGATGAAAACTCCATGACTCAAAATGAAAGCACGTGACATAATATTTATAAAATATGAAATTCATCACCTACTTACTTTATATGACATCATATTCCGATTGATCCTATTTATTTTCTATTCAAAAAGAACTTGATTTATGTGATTTACTTTCCTATAAATTTTGGCTTATTTAAAAGCATTCCATTTTTTGCACTAATACTGAGTGATAAGATTTACAATTTGCAACTTTATAACTGTCCCATCTTTTATTATGAAGTCTGAGATGGGTAAAAGAAGATAAAAGCTCTTATTTAATGGATCCCCATTTCTAATTATGGAATGTATTGGAGTAAAAAACTTCCTTTATGTTTTTCTCAATACTGTTTAGTTCACTATACACAATATTTATAAAATGTGCTATTTATAAAATACACAATATTTATAAAATATTTATAAAATGCGCCCAGGCAGCCGGGCGTGATGGCGCATTCCTGTAATCCCCGCACTTGGGAGGCTGAGGCAGGCATATCATTGTAAGTTCAAAACCAGCCTGGGCTACAAAGTGAGCCTAAGGCCAGCCTGAACTGCATAGCAAGACCCTATCTCAAAAAGACAAAAATAAATAAAAATAAACACAAAAACTATGCTGGGCATAGCAGTGGTATGTGAGATTTCAGCTGGTGCATGGATGTACATATATTTCTATAGAATATTGAACACTTTTGGAGATGTAAAAGTCAAAAAGAGTTACAGCAGCAACTTTATATTAATCCAGCACAAACTCCAATCCATTATGAAATCAGGAATGCTCACAAGTGCCAGAGAGCCAGGTTGTATTATAGGCATCAAATACCAACTCATATAGTAAAAGTATCTGCTTAATGAGAGAAAGCATCAAGAGAACAGCAATTATGGAATTTACTTCTTCCTAATTTTCTGAAGGTCAAAATCTAAAACTTCAGTGAAAGGAGAGGCTAAGTGTGACTTTTGATAAGCCAAAAGCCCTACTGATAACTAAATGGCATGGATGAAGAAAAGCTATTCTTTACCACTGACTCACCATAAATACTATCATTCTTGGGAAAGAACTTATTTTCTTCTAATATTTGTATTTTTAAATACTGTTTTAATTTTAAATTTAATGTTAAATGTAGTATCTGCAAGTTATAATTGAGTTTAAGACTAATCTGAACTACACAATGAGACCCTGTCTCAATAACCAAACATTATCATGAAGACTTACTGCTTTTTTAAAATAAAAATCTGACATATATATAAACATTTTATTCTCCTTAATTTTACAGTTAATCCACAGCGAGACAATGTCGCACGTATGTATATAAACTTCATACTGCTTAACTGCTATTGAATTATGTTACACTATGAAAAACCATGCCTAACGGAACACTCTACCTTTATTTCACAGGTTACTACTCTACCGTGTATCCAAACTGGCCCATACATTCACGAAACAGATACACATCTCTCTTTCTTATTGTTAATCCACCAATTATACTACTGTCTGTTATAATTACCCTTTTGGTAAAGCACAAATACCCTAATTTAGTTCTTTTGGAATAATACAATACAGAGGGAACTTATTGGCCCATTTATGCCCAAGACTGAAATGTTTTGGCATTTTTGCATGCAATTCATGTTCAAAGGACATGAATTTCAAAGGACAAGAATTTGAAAACATTTAATTATTTCTGTTGTTATAGACACTCTAAAAACAGAACATTACGCAATGAAGGTTGTGTGGCCTTCAAAAAAAAAACAGTAACTTCTAGTGTACTTCTAATTTCCATTTTAAAATGTGTCAGAACAAACTATGCTGCAATAAAGCCTCACTCAAAAACTCTTCAACTTCCTAACTCTGCAAGACAACCCATCTTTCCTTTCCACTTTTCTATGAAGCAGTATTGTCTTTAAGTTGCCACAGTTTTCAGTAAGTGAACAGCTTCTGTGTGTTGCTGTCCCCACCCGGACAGAGAGCTGCCACACATCAGTGGGACACACCTCGGGCACACATGCTGCGCGGGCTTTCTGATCACTGAAGGCTCTGAAAGGCTCGCCGTCACTGACACAGCTGACTAACTCTGGGGTCCTTCCTTAGTTCAGCTTCCCTTCTTAGGTGCCTGATTTCTTTTCTGCTCTCTTGCAGTTTTACTCTTGACCACTTACCTAAAGTAAGAACAGAATTGTAACAAAGAGATTTCAATGGCCTTGTCAGCTTATGAGCTGTTTAATCTTGTTAATGAAACACAAACTGTTAAGAAGGACTAAGCCAAATATCCACTTATCAGTAAGAAAAGGAGAGTGAAAGCACTGAAAATACTACGTTTATTTTCCTCAAAACCAAATACTGGGACATCATTGTATAAAGGCTAACCAACAGCTTCAGACATTCTTTGGATTCAATGCATAATTATAATATTCACATTCACATCTATAAATTCAAAAGGAAAGTTACTCTTAAAACTGTGTGCCAGTAAAACCTGCCTGGAACTAGGTATACAATATACATGACATGTGTACTACTTTGTAGCACAAAATTTCTCAGTACACACATGAAAAATAGAATAATTTATATTTAAAAAGTCCTGTGTTATGAACAAATGAAACTCAGAAAAAAAGTCATCGGAATATTATAGGGCAGCTAATGCCCTGGTTTCTCAAAATCCTTTACAAAAGGAGACACATTCATAAATTGATAGTTCAAAGTCTGGTTTTTTAATGTTACTTCTTTTTCTTCTTCTTTTTCTTTTCATCCACTTCCAGCTTAAGCTTAACTTCTTCAGCTGTAAGAGCTCCAAGTTTCTTGTTCTTTGCTTTTTTAACTTTTTCCTTAATGGTAGCCACATCAATTTTAGTTTCAGTGGGAGCTAAAAAAGTTAAAAAACATGAACAATTTTTTAGTCAGAACATGTGTTTAGCTGGGCACAGTGGCATATATCTGTAATCCCAGCTATCAAGGAGGCTGAGGCAGGATGATCACAAGTGCACGTAGTGACACCCCATATGAAAAACAAGTGCTTAATAGAGTAATTTCAGAGAACTATTTCAATAAATTCAATGTTATAAAATGTAAAACACTTGCCTAAAGGAAATTTAGAAATTTCTTTAAACTAAAAAAAAGTGAACCATAAAGTAAAATACTTCACATATATCATATACCTTAGTATATACGAAAGAACTTATGAAAACAATTTGACAATTTAACAATAGCAGTTATATTTTCTTAACTACTACTTAAGATTAGATTATTTATATTCTCTTCCACATTTTAGAACTTTAGAATATAGACTGGTGTGCCAATTTTTCATCTTGCACACTAAAATAGTAAAATTAATTTCATAAAAGATAGCTTTTCCTAATTTCAGTAATTTTAATGACTTAATCACGAAGCTACACATTAAAATCTACTGCATCTAAAACTGCAACAAAAACTTATTAATGATTACTATTTAAAGGTTTTAGTAATGTAGACAGTAATTTTAGAGTATCTGGAGGTTTTCCTCACAAAGCCAAACCATCTACTCAATGCCTAAAGCATGGACAGAAAAAAGGCAATAAAAATACGCAAATAAGGTTTTCACCAGTATATATAGTATATATACAAAATAGTATATATACAATTTTGTTATTTTTTTAATTCTTTTTAAATTTTTTTTTCTTTTGAGACAGGGTTTCACTATGCAGTTCAGGCTGGCCTTGAACTTGTGGAGATCCTCCTGCCTCAGCTCCCAATTGCTGGGATTACAGGTGTGCAGGACACCCTGCCTATATACATACACACACACACACACACATATACATATATGCATATATATATATATATATATATAGTTATTTTTTAGTTAACATTAAAGGTTCAGATAAATTATGGTTTTGCTTTTCATAGATAATACACTTATACATCAAGAGGTAAAAAATAAGCTTTACCTTCCTTAGGTTTTGCAACTGGCTTTTCTTTAGGTGGAATAAATGCTTTATTTCTTTCTTCTTGTCTCTTACTGAGAGCTTCTGCTTGTTTAGCCTACATTATTAAGAAATACATTAGCAAGATACAATTTATAAATAAGAACTCAAGTATCTATGAATCTTGCTATTACCATTGTGAGGAAGACATAAAGTCTTACCTTAATTGCTTCCATTTTCTGTCGCTTCTTCTGATTTGCCTTCAAAAAGTATTCACCACTAGCCAATTCTTTGTCAATCTATTGAAAACAGTATTTATAATTACATGAGAAATAATGTACAAAGGAATTTCCTAAGAAAGTCACAATGTCCTCAGGGTAAAAACGTGGAGTCAAACTGCTATCAAGGATGGCAACATAGAAGAAACTATTCTAAGCAGAGGGAACTACAAACACAGAGGTAGGAAAGATAGAGAAGTGTTCATGGAAAATAGAACAGACTAGTTCAAGTAGGATGGAAGGTCAGTGTCTCGGGTAAATGTAAAGAAACTAGAAAGATAACTTGGGGAAAGCAGAAGAAAACTTTTGAACAAGAACAAACGTGGTAGCATCACAGTATCTGACTTCAGAATGTGAAGATACTACAAAGCCACAGTAATCAAAACAACACGGTATGGGCTTAAATACCAATGCAGACATCTAGAAAAGAACAGAGATCACAGATATGAACCTGTACATCTACAGTTAAATGATTCTTCAGAAAGGCTTCCAAAATATGAATGTGGACACAAAAGCCTCTTCAATAAATGGTGCAGAACATTGAAACTTGACCATTATAACTCACACAGTGCAAAAATCAGTAAGATGAATCAAACATCCTAAATCTTAGACCTTAAGACCCTAAATCTGGAATAGCCAGATAAAGCATAAAAAGAACAAGTGAAAACATTGGTACAGAAAATAATTTTCAGACTACAATCACAAAAGAAGAGTTAACAAAAGCAAAACTGAGAAACAGGAGTACACCTAACTGAAAATCTTCTGTACAACAATCAATCAACAGACTGAAGAGATGAACTATAGCATAGGAGAAAATATGTGCCAACACTTCATCTGATAAAGGTTAACAGAGAAGTCACTTAACAAAAACCAAATAATCTAATGTAAAACTGGGTAAAGGATCTGAATAGACATTTCTCAAAAGAAGACAAACAGCTTGATGAAAATGTAAAAAAAAAAAAAAAACTCATTATTAGCCATCAAGAAAATGAAAATCAAAACTACAATGAGATACCATCTCAAGAGAGTTAAGAATGGCTATTAACAAAATATAAATGCTAATGAAGATGTGATGTAAAAGAAACTCTTGAACACTGTTAGTGCTAATGTAAATTAGAATAAACACTATGGAAAACAGTATGGAATTTCCTGGAAAAATTCTAGATAGACTGTATGATTCATCTATTGTACTTCTATGTATATCCAAAAGAAATGAAACCAACATACTAAAGAGATATCTCCATGTGCGTTTTTGTAGTAGCACTATTCAGACTAAGACATGGAAGCAGGCTAGACACCATCAGCAGGTGAGTGAATAAAGAAAATGTGGTCTTCTTGATACAAAATTGAGTATTATTCACTCATAAACAGTGAAATCCTGTCGCTGGCAGCAAATTGGACAGGACTGTAGAACATTATGTTAAGTGACATAAAGCAGACACAGACAGCTAAGTACTCACATCTGCTATCATAGATTAAATGAACCTGAAAGTAAAACGGTTACAGTGCTACATCAGTTCACAAACAATTTTTCCCACGTTTCTGGTTGCAAACCAAATTGGACAACAATGGTTCGCATGGGAAGAATTAAGTTTATGAACTGAGATTCCACTGTATTACTATAATTGGGGGAAGGAGTTGTGGTAGGCAGAAGGAGGCTGGATTTTATCAAAGTACATTATTATATCCAAGTATGGATAGATCACTTCAACCCCACTGCTATGCACAATTAAGAAGCATAATGAGTATGTCCTGCTAAAAACATTAAAAAGCAGCTAGAAGGATAGGGAAGAAAGCCACATCAGCAACTACAAGAAGTGTGGCCAGTGGTTTAATAACGGGACTGCTACATTCTCCTCCAACTATCATTTTCCGTCTGGTCTTTCTTCCTCTTCCAGAGTACAGTCCATGACCCAATATTTCTTATTTTCATCATGGTCAGCACAGTGTAATCAAACTTTCCCTAAAAACTCCAAACACTGAGCTGTACAGAAGAAATGATGATCACAGTAAATGGTTTACATTCTGAGCAGAAAAATAGGGAAGCATAATGAAGCAAGGTTCCAGACTGTTATATATGGAATTCAAATAGGTAGAAAAGGAGTAATGCATATTGAAAAAAAATCATCGGTCACAGACGTTAAAGGAGTTCTTTTCTAATGGTCTCACTATTTTAGAAAAGTAAAATACAATGTCATCTGTTACAAGTGGGAGGGTGCTGGGAATCAAGCCTGGTAATAACTGAAAACCTATCTGAGGCTGGAACATGCATTCTTGGTGCATTTAATCCAAATACGAGACTTTCTCCAGTTTGGTACGGAAGTCATTGGAAGGTTTCCAGACTGATTTTAAGTTTTGCCAGGAAAGTGTGACAGGAAGAAAAAGTGATTTGACAAGAAAAAAAACAAAACAAAAAACACATGGGCAAGAAAAGGAAATTCTGCTTTGGTTGGAAAGGAACCAGAAGACAGGTGACAAAACTGTAAGAGTTCGTAACAGGAAAAAAAAAAAGATTAGAATTTATGATTTATAAAATCATACAGCACATGATCAAAAAATGAAGTTACTAATGCAAAGCAGAAAACACTGTGAGCTAAATCACTGAAATTTTTTGTCCATAAAATATACACAGTAGCCACAAGGACAGGACTGACACCAACTACCTTCGTGCAGTTTATATTCACAGTGTGAAAGCCCCATCAGCTACCCCTATGAATTAAGAACAAAATAAGCCTATTTATACTTTCTTTTTCTTTCATCTCTACTTACACTAATACACACTACTTAAAATACACTCAATAAAGTTTATGACAAAAACAGATTAAAATGTTACCTCTTCATATAAAGTTTAACATTTAATACTAACCTGACTTTCTGGCTGTGGCGGTGGGAATGGTGTATACTCTTTCTTAACAGTTTTCTTCTTTGGTTCTTTGCGTTTGTTCACATTTTTGTGTTTGAACTGTGGCAAAAATCTTTCCCAACTTTGTGATCTTAATTCAGAATCTTTTGCCAACTCTCGTTTAATCATTAAGGTCTTTAGTCACACACATATAAATAAAGAAAAACTGTTTATTCTCAAAATTCGTAATTTGTTAGACTTAAGATATTATAAATATTGCTTCTATCAATACTTTTAAAAGGGACAGTTTCTTCTGTCTTCAGTAGAATTAACTAATGTACCAATAAAGATTTATCATCTCAAACATGCACAATTCGCTAAACATCAGAAAACTTAGAAATTTAGATTAAGAAATCTAAAATTGTTAAGTGATATAAAAACGAACCGAATTCAGCTTTTCAATCATTACTACATTAAAATCTTTACAATTCATCTTAGAAAGAGTTGAAAGGGTTCTTATTAGCCGATATTCCCCATAAGGAGAAAGTTTTCAGTGGCAACCAAGATAACACAGGGCAAAAGAAGTCCATGTTTTAATGATTACACAAAAATCAGCAGTATATTGCCAATTCATCTGAATTTTATATACAACAAAACATAAGAGGATGTCAACTAGACATCAGACACACAACTAGCTCTTTCACCTGTGATATACTAATGTTACTCAAAATCAATTTTGCAGAGCAAATCAATGCTCTGAGTGACTTTTTAACTTCATCAAATTTAAACAGAGGACTGGGGATTTAGCTCAGCAGCACAAGTGCTTGCCTGGCAAGCGAGAAATTGTGAGTTCAATCTCTAGTAACAAAATAAATAAATAAATAAATAAAGTAGACTATATTCAACAAATACCACCATAAAAGAGATCAATATAATGTGGTTATGCTTCCAAATATCACCAATTTTATGTACAAAGGAATATATATCTTTCAGCAGAGCTACAATTTTAGTGTTAAAGTTCAAAGAAATTTAACTTTAAAGCAATCCACCCCTGATTGATGTACTTGAACATTGTTACATTTTTTTTAATCTATGAATAAAATTGATTTGAAAAAAGAAAAATAAAACAATCCAATATAGTCCACATACTGTTTAACAGAAACAGGCAGGATTCTGAAACATTACATCTTTAAACATAATGCATAAACTCACTATTAGAGAAAAATGAACCGATATAATCTACAGTAAGTTCTATGAAGTTTATTTTCATTGTACTGTGTTAGAACTATTAAATGAACTATAGAGAACCTCTTTAACAGTTTTTATACTAGAGACCTAAGCCCCAAAAGAGGACTAAGGTATTAAGTGGGTTGAATTTTACCTTAACATGACTCCAAATAGCTTTTATCTTTTTTGTGTATTAGGCTTTCATAAAAGATTTAATTTTTTCAAGAAATATTTCTGGGGGCCAGGGGTTTATCTCAGTGGCATAAGTGCCTGCCTTGCAAGCGCGAGGTTGTGAGTCTAATCCCCAGTACCCCCCCAAAAAAAAAATTTCTGTAGCTAAAAGAAGTTTGACAATCACCAGTATAGTAATACTCACTTTAATATTATAAATTGGATGAATATTCTTCATGGTATCTAAAACTACTTTTCGAACCTGAAATTTGCAAAGAAAAATGAATTCATTACTTACTAAAGACTTTAATGAATTAGATAGAAAACCACTATATTACAAAAATACCCTATCAATGAATAACCGCCAAATTAAATATAGTAATTCTTTCAATTGTTCTGACCTCTGCACCTTTCACAATGGTAAGCAACCGCCTTGAATATAAATTTCTCTATTAATACTAAAATATGATATAAGAATATAGTATCCTGGAACTACATGATATAGAGGGAAAAAGACTGGATTCACAGGCAGAAAACGTCTAGGCATGGCAGCGTGTGCCTGTAATCGCCACACCCAGGAGGCTGAGGCAGGATAATCATCATGAACTTAAGACCAGCCTGGACTACACAGTGAGACCCTGTCTCAAAACAAAACCTAGTTAGGAAATGAAGACTTAAATCCTGGGACTGGCACTTCTCATACAAGAGAAATTTTTCCTGCTCTAGCTTTCTCATTTGTAATATGGAAAGGAAACTATGTAACTCAAGAGCCTATTACAAGAATTAAAGTTATTTCAAAAGCTTTAAAAAACTACAAAGTATTCAATGCATTTAAAATACTACTGCCCAATGAAAGGCAGACCATTCAAGAGAAAGAGGGCCAGTAGAATTACATTTAAAGGCTTTTGAAGGGAGCAAGACAGCCATATCCAAATAACAAAGGAACTAGGAGAAACAGTATTTGCTCCACAGATTTTCTAATCCAAGTTTGACAAGTTAAATAAGAGCTTCATGAAAACACTAAACATACTAAAATTCAAACAGAAAATGTTATCTGTTCCAGTTTTCAAATCCTGACCTCTACTGGCTGTATACATTATTGCAAATAATGAGATCTCTGCTCAATTTTCCAGTCACATGTAACTATACTTTATTTTTCATGTGTGCTGCAGACTAAGATCTTAAATACCATCTAAATTTTATAGCTGAAGGAGCCATGTTCACAGAACTAATTCAAAAGTGGATGTTCTCCAATCACCAAAATGTGTTACATCCAGGTATAATGATTCCCTCAGATTAGATGACATAGAAAATATTTGCTAATGGGAAATCACACAAAGCATATTCGAAAAATATAAAATGTCACAATATATTATTTGAGAAACTATTTATTATAATCAAATTATTCTCTTGTGAAAAATTAACTGAAGGTAATACTTCTTACCTCTTTTAAACCACTAAAAGGTCCAATGGCTGAAACTGTATTTCCCTGAACCATAATGTAACAGTTTGTTAAGAGTTCCAATGCCTATATCAAAAGAACAGTAAGGTAAAATTCAATACAATGAAAACCTCAAGTAGAGGAGATACTCAAGTCTTCCACTGATAAGTACCTTCAAAGTAGATCCTTTAGGACCAATAAGTCGTTGTCTTCTTTTTACAAATCTTTCTTTATTTCTTACCAAAGAACCTATTTTAATGATATCACATGCAACATCATCCTGAAGAATTCGTACTGCCTTTTGAAAAAATAAAAAATTATAAATATTATTTATAATTAACTTATTTCCTAAGAACTAGGTAATTCTATGTAAGTACAAACCTAAACACCCAACTGCAGAAGATAGGGAAAGAGTGAGAAAAAATACAATATAATAGGTTGTCTAATATTTGTGCTCATAAAGCAAAGTCTATATAATTCTAGATTTACCTGTTCAAATGAAACACTTCTTGCTAACAGTTTTATTAGATCTCTGGCCCTAATGATGATGTATGGATCAAAAGTCTTCTTTGTAGTACAAACAGTCATGCTGCCCTCTATCAGGTCCAGGGTCGCATTAATGTGCTACAAGAAATAAAGACCAAACAAGCAGTTGCTTATAAAGAATTTCATTTTAGGTCAGTGTTGGGCCTATCCCAATCAAATTATTGTTTTTTTGTGTCATTAAGTGATCTTTCAAGTTCTACCACCTCCCTCGCTGAAGAAGATATATAAATAATGAATACATTTTACAGAACATATGAAACTAAAACAATTAAAACTACTTATAACTGGCTTCAGAATATTTTGAACTACTGGAATAAAGATTATTTCTAGTTTAGAAAACATACTTCAACTGGGGTGAAGTCATACTTAAGACCTACCTAAAATAAAAACATAAAGCTGTATACCTTCCCTATCCTGGGCTCACGTCCAATCTGAAATCTGTCCCCAAGAGAAATGCATTTTCCTTCTAAACTTTTTTTCTAGTTGCTTAGGGACTGAAAGTAAAAACAAATTATCACAGGTTCAGAAACAAGCAGTAATTTTGAAAACTAAGCATTATGCCTCAACTGCAAGATTTTTTTTAATTGCAAGAATTAGATTTCAACAAAGTAAATAAAAATGCTATTTTTTAACTTTTGAGCTTAATCTGAAGAATGCCTGAGCCTCTGTGAACTTACAAAAACAAAAAATGAGTTCTGTCCCAAATGCAGACAGCTGTAAAACTCAGCCTGCAACTTGCTGAGCCATCTTTATCCTCTAATGAGTCAACCAACTCTAGAGCAGTCACAATGAGAAACATGTATCACAACCTAACATGCATACACACACATTAACATATACACAAACACATACACATGCAAAACTGATCCACAGGCTTCACAAGATGATACCTGCCTTTACCAAATGCAACAAATTCCTTTTTTTTAAAGGCTAATAGCCACCAAATTGACTTCTCAACCCACTATGTCTTTCAATCCTCAATTTGAAAAATAAAAACAATCTACTACTCTACAATTACAGAAGCAAAAACACCTAGGGAAAAATTAGTAACAATCATCTTCCATTTAAAATGAAAGCAATTAGAAACAAGACTCAGCTCAAACTGGGTAAGTGAAATGGTAACTAGAATAGATACTATGGACTCAAAGAGTCATTTTAGACATTTCATGAAATCTCTAAAATAGCAACGACACGTGCGTTTTTTTTTATGCACTTCTAAGTAATTTATTACATATAAAATACTAATAAACAATATAAGAATAAAGTTTGTCTAGACCAGTGGTGGTGAACCCTATAGCATGGATGTCACAGCCAGCTATCGGTTATCATTGAAAGCTCTAAAAGGTTTGCCATTACTGGCCTAGACTTAAATTATTAAAGGAACCAAATCAGCTATACTGGCACCTTTAAAAAAAAACAAACAACAACAACAACAACAACAAAAACAGCACACATACACTTAAAGACATAAACATGAACAAAATCTCAAATGTATAAAATATGCATACATGTTCATTCAAAGCCTTCTGAACCAAAGGCCAACACTCTTTCAAGTAGGCCTCTCTATATTTTGGGAACAGAGTTGCAAAACTGCTCTCCTCCAAGAGTCCTCTGGGATTGTCCTCTTTAGAAAAAGCTGGTTCCTTCCAACCATCAGGAACAGTGAGGAGTTCTGATTCATCTACAAAGGAAAAAATTTTACACATCACACTGTAATGGTCTTTTTGATTATTATATAGTCTTTGATTATTATATATATTGATTTATATATATTTGATTATTATATATAAACATTCATAAGTTTCCTAATACTCTCTCCATTTCCTCTTCCTTGTTTTTTGTATCATTCAAAAATTAAAGACCATGCCTGTATCATCAAGACACAGCATAAAATTTGAGGATACACTGCAACTGCCTCATAAAACAAAGCTATTTAAAGGCAGGGACACTATTCCTTGTCTTCACTTTAGCTGGCGTATGCTTGGAGATATGAGTATTCAAGAAACTTCTTTGCACTGCACTACGGTACATTTGAAGAGCCAAGTATCATTTTGCCTACATGAATAATCTTTTTTTCTTTCCTTGTGTAGAACTTGGGTATACACACACATATGTATTTCCATGTGTGTATGTATGCATATGTATAAAGCTTCTAAATATTTATTCTGGTCAGTTAGTGGTGTCAGTTAATCATCACTGATAGCGGATTTTAGGTTTTCCAAAGAGCTCTCAGTGTCCCACTTTTATTTACTTTTTATGGCAACTAAAAAGTGAAGAACCAGTATCTGTTATTCCCATTTTATACAAAATAGTCCCAAAACGTTAAGTGATTTGCCAAAAGGGTCAGAAAGCTGAGTCTAGAACAACTGCTACTAAAAGAAAATGGCTCCTAAGGGCCATACATTATTTCCTCCATCACTTATTAAAACTTCTGGTCCTGGATTTTAAGAAATTCTTAAATTTGATAGCTGTACTCTAAATTCAATTCTTCTCAAAAAATATAACCCATAGACTTCTAGCAACACCACGAAGTGAAATTTTGTTAGAAACGCTCCTCTTGGGCCCTATCTACCTCAGACCTTCTAAATCACATTTGTAGGACAAGAGCAGGAACCTGTGTTGTAACATACTCATCAGAAGACAATTAAGCCTGATAAAGTTTGCAAAGTTGGTTTTTAGCCCTATTATTGGCCATTCAAGTAAACTTGCTTTCTGTTTCTTTTAGTCACATCCACTTTGCTATCTGTGGTTCAAATCACAAAAAAAAAAAAAAAAGGATAGTCTTCTGTATCATTCACTCCTCAGTAGCCAAAACAAAAAGCCACAAATTTTACAACAATGAATACTTAATATGCCTAAAGCTCTATCTGATTTAAATATTACAGTAACTATGAATCAATTAAAAAAAAAGTCACCCATCATTAAACTGGAAAGAAAATTGGCAAAAGAAATAAACAGGAATTTCAAAACAGCAGAAGTATAAATAGCCCCAAAACATGTAAAATGACGTGTAAGCTTCTCAGTAATTAGTAAAGCTCAAATTAAAACTACAACAGATACCATTACACACCTACCAAAATGACAGAAATTCAAAATTCAGATAATAAAATAACAGTGTGAATTTAGACTAATGAGAACTCATCCACTGTAATGGGAGTCAAAACTGGCACAACTCCTTTGGAAAAGTGTTAGAATTCTGTATGTATATATACCCTACACTTACAGAATATTATATGTACATTCATAGGAAGGAATGCCCTGTAACGATGAGAAGACTAAAACCATATGTGAAAAGTATCACTCTGGTTTAACCAAAACAAACAGAACGCATACAATGTTCTCTCATTCACAAAGAATTCAAAAGGAGACAAAATTAGACCATTTGTTGAGCAGCTGGTACAGATTATGAAGAATGGGAACACACCGGTCTGCACAATTAGTTATGGTCACTTCAGATACGGCCTGAGATGTACAGAATAGGCGGCTTTTGGTATGTGGCAACATTCTATTCTAATTAACAGTCTGAAGACTAGCAAATATTAGTCTACTTATGCTACATACTTATTTTTAAAACGCAGTAATTTAAAATAATCCTTTAATACCTTTTTTATGCATCTACAGTGAAAGTTCAAGCCTTTAAACATTTCCTACAAGACTGGTTGTGCAGCTTCCTCCAGGCTATTTTCCTAGTATCTCTTTTTGTCATACAGACTGAAGAACGTGGATAATATCAGTCTGCAATATGAGAGCGGTTTAAAAATAGGGCAGGCTAAAACCTCAGGGATATATCTAGTATTCTAGAAATCTTTTTTTAAAAAAAAGAATAATAATAAACGTTCCAAAATGAGAGCTAAAGCCATGCCAGCGATCTCCTTCCCCATATTACTGCCTCACTCCTTCCTTATCAGAGCTCACTATACATCTCCATTACCAATCCCACTGGATCCTACTCATTTGGTCAACAACGTTCACCTTCGGCCGCTCTAAGGTCCTGCAAAGCCCTCTTCACTTTTACAGGAGACAGCTCCCACAACAGCTTCACTTTGGAGGGTTTTGGCAAAAACAGTAAGTTGAAAACACGTGGCCAGCACCATACTGGGTACAATAAGGTCCCGGTCTACTAGATCCCCAATTGTCAGCAATTATTGACAGTCACTTAATTACATAAAACATGCCTCCTGTCCCGTTTACACGTACAAGAATCAAGGAAAGCAAAAAAAATCGCAATTCACCATACACAAATTTGAAGTTCTCACCCAACCTCACCTCGGTTCTCTGGCTTAGGTTTCCGACTACGAAATTCACTTTTTTCAGGTGCTGGAGACGGCCCGTTCTCCAAGGCGGACGCCATTTTCAAGCTGCTTCCTGTGGAGACGGAAATGGGAGTGTTTTTAAATATTCCGGCTGAAATACGTCCCCGAAAAATGAGTTCCGCAGAACTCAGAGGGGAATTCTGCGCAGTCTCCCTGTGGACGTAAAATAAGGCTCACGTATTTACGCAGGATACGGGTCTGTTCCTACTTGGCCAATGGTACACTGCAGATTTTGCTCCCGGAATGCACTGCCACTATGGCTTATCAGTGCATGCTGGGAAATGTAGTTTTAACAATGTGCTAGTGAATTGATCTTACCAGTTGTTTTCTGGTTGCATTATAGTGTAACCTGGAACTGACTATTGCAGAGTCTGGCTATCCAGTGCAATAGGGCTATGCTTGATGTCACTTATTCATTCATTCTATAAACATTTATAAGATCACCAGATACTGTATGTGCTGAACATCGGTAGGGGGTACAGCTAAAAACATATGGTCCTCCACAGCAAAAGCATGGCATGGCAGAAAGTGACATTTGTGACTTTGTTTTGGGTATTTTATTTACATTGTTTATTATCCTATAAGTGGCTGTCAGACTTCAAGCCCAGACAAGCTGACATTATCAGCTTCAAAAGGACACTAAACATTAAGAGCTGCATATGTATTAGATGGAGGACTGATGCACTGAACCAGGCTTGGGTAGAGAGGAGCTTGATTTTGAAATATCTTTTGCATAAACAGCATTTTATAGTAAATGTCTCCACAGAAGCTTTTTTTCTTGACATGTATATTTATAATATACTTTCAATATTATTCATTTTATTTTCAATAAGATTATTTGAAAACACTTGGAAATATAATGGAGAGTGGGGGAGAGGTTAACTAAAATGCCCTTATTCTTTATTGCAGCTATTAACTCTATTTTTTAAAAACCTACCTTTTAACTTTCTACAGTTTACAGAGACCAGACTACACACACACACACACACACACACACACACATATATATATATACACATTATATATATATATTATATAATCATTAGTTCTGTATACTATGCCTCATAAATGTTTAAAATTTTAAATTGTTAATTTGAGTACTATATGATGAGTCACAGAGTCACTGAACTTTAGAAAATTTATGTGGTACATGTAGATACCATCATTCTTTTAATCACTTTGAAGATTCTCCAAAATTGACTTTAGAAAACTTTTTATTATTCATTTAATATAAATTTATTCTGTAAACTTAAAATCCACTTACTATATCATCTTTTCAAAGATACATAGATTTTAGATCATTACTAAAAGGGAAATAAAAACATGTGTAAGTAAAGGCCTTTTAGGCCTTGTGGTGGATTAACCAATAGTCAATTTGTAACACCAGCTTAACTGAATCAGCCTAGTGCTGGATGGAGAGGGCTCACTGAGGATTGTTGCCAACAGCATAAAAAGCGGGAGGGGAAGATTTTTGCTATTGATTCTCCTGGAGAAGCTTGTCAGGATGGCTTTCCTGATACAAACTCAGCTGTTCTCATCATCGGAGGAGCTAGGAAACTCACTGTTGCTAAGGATGGCTGTGGTTCTCTTCGAGGAAGGTCTGCTCCTTAGTTTGAGTATGGCTTCCTGACTCCAGTATGGACCTCTCAGCCTGCGGCACGGATCCTTTATCCTGCTGGTACAGACATTCTAGCTTCCACCACTGACCTTTGTGCCTTCCCAGTGCAGGTATGGAATACAGACTTGCAAGAGACATTATTATGGCTTCCTAGTCCTCCAGCTGGACTTGTGGAGGACACTGCAGTGAGCTTTAGGTCTTCAGCTGGACTCAGGTAGGACATTGCTGTGGGATCTAGGCCCTCAGCTGGCTTATTTGGGTTTCTAGTGTGTAGATAGGTCTCCCATACTCTTTTTCATTTGACTCCTGGGGTGAATAGTATAAAATAATACTATAAATCATGTGTCCTGTATTAAATTCTTTCCTTTGTGAATCATGACTACAACAGGCCTCCTACTGCAGATGACATCACATCTAAAAATGTAACGATTTCCAAAAGAAAAGATTTATCAGGCCCCAACAGTAAATTATTTCAGTATTAAGTGGTCATTTCTCTTGGCTAACTAAAAAATGCTCATGTTGTCAGCCAGTCAACCAACCAACCCCAACCAATTAGCCAACCAGATAAAATATAAAAACTGGATCCATGTTGTTACCAGGAAGCAGGGTTCTGACCACAAGGAACTGGATCCTCACTTCCTACATACTCAGTTCTTTGTGTCCTTAATGGAAGAATTCAGTCAAGACACCTAGGCTATGCAGAAGTATAGGTAGAATTTATTGTAAAGTACCTAAAGAGAGAGTTATAGCTTCAAGGGAGAAGGTGGGCAGTGCCATGAGGGCTCTGAGTTTGGGTACTTTATATGCCCACAAAATTTACTCCTGGTGGGCAGGTAACTATGGTGATGATGACGTGTGTGGATTTCTCTTAGGGGTTACTTTGGAATGTTGGTATCTCAAAAATGTCTTCCTTGTTTTAGTTGGTGGGGGCTTAATTACATATAAAAATTTAACTTAGATATTGAAGTCTGTGTTTCTCTACTTAATATGACCAGCAAAGCATGCTATTTAACCCATGCGCGCCTTGTCCCTTAGGCCTGCTAACGTTTATCTGCCTAGCAATATGCCTGGAAGTTAAATGATTTTTTTAAAAATCTGGTCCTTGCCTTTCAGAAACCAATACTCCGGGCTGGAGATTTAGCTCAGCAGCATAAGCACCTGCCTTGCAAGTACACAGTGGTGAGTTCGATCCCCGGTACCAAAAAAACCCAAACAAACAAACAAAAAAAACCCAATACTCTTACAAAGAGGTGGTATCATTGTTAGCAGTAGGTAGTAATTTTACCTGTGAGAAATAAAAGCCTTTACTTAAAAATAAAAAGATAGAGCACTGTCATAAATTAGTTTGAAAATTAATATTAATTCTCAAGTGTTATTGATTATATACTGAGAGTTATATGAGTGTAAGATAGAGGGTACTTTGTCCTTGATGAAAATAAGATAAAATTGTAGCATGATACTAGATAGAAGCTAGTAATTGTAAGAAGTATGATACAATTAAACCAGTGGGGAAAAAAGTTAATTACATAAATCTGATAAGCTGCAGCTTATCCTTTATAAATCAGGCTTAAAATAGCTTCATATGCTTTTTTTTTTTTTCAATCGGTACCAGGGATCAGACTCATGACCATGGGCCTGCAAGGCAGGTGCTTATGCCTTGAGCTAAACCCCAGCCCTAGCTTCATACAGGGTCCTGACCTAGATCCCTGATCTCCCAAGCGAGTGTACGGCAGAGGTTAAATAAAATGCAACAAGGTATATGATTTTTTAGGGCTCCAGGAGGGTCAAAACCCTTTAGTTAAGCTCAAGACTCTGAGGGCTAAGACTAAAACTTCCCTGGATTAGCCCACTTTATTAGGACAAAAGGTGAGGAAACTGAGGAATGCACAGGTAATGAGCAGGACCTTGGGAGTGGCCTTAAAGACCTCTCCAGGTAGTAAATTATGCCAGTTTAGGAGAACTGTCCTATCTCTAACATTTACCTCTAACATTTATCTCTAAATTATCTCTACATTTATCTCTACATTTATCTCTACATTTTGGTAGGCTTGATACTGCATGAGTAATTTCTGCAGCTGCAGTCTCTATCTTGTTAATTGGGGTTGGAGCCAAACGTCTGCAACTGTGGCCTTATCTTGCCCTTGAAGTATCTCTGGCCTCCCGGGCCACTACAGGCCTCAGCCAGGACCAGTGATTCGTAGAGGTTCACTTACTATGATTCAGCTCCCATCCCAGGCAAGGGGCGGAGGCCTAGGACAGACTCACAGATAAACATAGAAAGCCAATTAGTAAAATTTAAATCCTGCTCAGAGCCATTTCGTAGTGGTCTCCAACAGCTTCATATTCTTAAAGAATGGTATTTATTAACTGAATTTCAATATTATGGCTTTAAGTGAAGGAATACTTGCTTACATATACTTAGTAAAAATTAAAATTGGTAAATTGAAGGAGAACAATGTTTCAACAATTTTAGACTGTATTTTGAAAAATTTTGATTTTTTTTAAACAAGGTACACGGATCTAGTTTAGGCTGGCTTTGAACTCACTCTGTAGCTCAGAATGGCCTGGAACTCACTGCAGTTCTCCTGCCTCAACCCTCTGAGCACTGGAATTATAGGCATCTACCACTACACCCAGATTTTTTGAGCAATTTTGAAGGAAAAGTTTAAAAACTAAAAATTGATTTATTGTATTGGTTTGGGATAGATTCTGAAATGCATTCAACTAGGTCTTCTAAGAATCAATCATTATAATTAATATTCCACTTGAATAATTATGAAGGCATAAGATCTCCAGTTTCTGCCATCCCCAAGCTATCGCCTGTAGTTTTTGTTTTTGTTTTTGCACTTGTTTTATTGTTGAGTGAATAGGAATTGTCTTGGGCCGTGTGTGTGTGTGTGTGTGTGTGTGTGTGTGTGTGTGTGTGTTTTACATGCGGAAATCTATGTGTATGTGTGTTAATATATGTGCATATATATCTATGAAATATGTTTACATGTAACAAAAAATTTCTTTTAAAATAGTTTTACTATAATATTTTTAAAAAGAAAAAACAAGGAAGGAAGGAGGCAGGGAAGATGGGCTGCAGGTTGGACACGCCTGCTGAGACTAAACAATGCTTTCCATTCATGGCAACTGTTTGCTCTAGGTTCCTTACTTTAGAAAAAGTAAGCTGAATCTAATTTCAGCTTCCTCCAGAAAATTTTTAGAGTTCAAAGAGCAAGCTGATTTTACATAGAAAAGTGATTCCACTTCAAAGGGCTAAGAAGTACCTTACTCTTAACCGAGCATGCCATGAAAGCAAAGCCAGTTTCCATTCTTCTTTCCTACCTATGGGAAAACTTTGCTAGTGTCAAGTCAGAGATCCCAGTTGGGCTCCTGGACGGGCAGTCCTGTTTAATTTCTTTCAACTCTGCCTCTGTCATCCTGTAATGCTTCTGTCATTACCCTAACAATGAGACTTATGTACACAGAAGATACCTGGGATCTAAAGACACTTATTCCTGCTTGAATATTAGTCTTTTCAGGCTTCAGGCCAATAAAACATTAATATTTCATTGGTAATCTAATCTAGCCTCCCCTATTATTCCTGCTTTCCTTTTATGATTGTTCTCATTGAAAAAGCAACTTTGATTTAATTTTCAGTTATTATATCCTTTCCCCCTACAGGAGAGTTGGGACACATTGCATAATATTAGATTCTACCATAGCAACAAAAGGCTCTTTTTTTTTAAATTTTTTTTTAAATTTTATTTAAAGAGAAAAAAAAGCAATACAGAAAAAAGGGTAGAAACAATACAAAACCTCAAAAAAAACCATAAATCACTAGTTGACAAACCACATACTCCCCGAAATAGCTGTTCATGTTACAAAATTAAGGCAAACAAAGTGAACACACAGTGAAGCTGCAAACAGAAAAAAAAGGATGGAATTGAGACAGTATAGTGAAATTGGCACAGAACATCACAGCAGGTCACCAGGACAACAGTAACAGGCAACGTTGTATATCTCATTGTCTTCACAATAGTTGTTCTTCTACTAGGTACAGCAAAATCAAAGAAATACACAACATTATAGAACACATCAACACAGTATTGAATAGAGCAACACCATTAATCAGGACAAAGCAAAACGGTGATAAAAATATCTGCCTTCAGAGATAGTAGAAGGAAACTCCCCCAACTTGCTGTATCAAATATGGTCACCTCCTAAGAGATACCCAGATCCCTGGATCCCGATTGTTATGGGGGGGGGGGGGTGATATGTTTGATTCTAGGCCTGCGACCCTGTAGGCAGCAGGCTGGTTACTGGTTGGCTCGGCGCCCTAAGTTCCAACATGGTGCGGATCTCAGGAAATGCTCTTGCTTCTGGTTTCCCCACCCTGGGGTGGCCTCGGCTTGCCAGACCACAGTCACACTCCAGGGCGGCAGGCTGCTTACTGGTTGGCTCGGCGCCCTAAGTTCCAGCATGGCGCGGATCTCAGGAACAAAAGGCTCTTTAATGCATGCACGAATATTCAAGATTTAGTTCGTGGCATATGAAATGTATTGATACCACAGAAAATAATTATTGTATGCAAATAGGGCAAGCAAACTAAATTCTTTTATTTATATACATGGTACTGAAGAAATGTTTGAACTTTTTTTGGAATACATATCTATGTCATTTATTAGCCTATATGCCTTCCCCATTCTTCAAACAGAGGTAACAGCAGATGGCTGGCAACGAAATGAAATTTTGAGATAAATTGTTTTAAACATTTAATGGATTCACATTTAAGCAAGTCACTTTATGATGTTAATAAAATGTTGATGTTGCCTCTTTGTAGTCTCAAATTCTTTAATTAAAAATCCAGTTACCTGGCACCTAGATTTGAAGATGTGAAGATTCAAGCTTTAACATACACATTATTACTCAAAAGTGAGTTTTAACCTCTTTTGGCTCACCGGTCCCCTTACTAATATGAAAACATTTCTAAACTCTTTCCTAGAAAAGCACATGTGTTTTCAGTACACATCAGCAAACTCTCCCGTAGAAGCCCTGGCTAATCCAGCTGTGAGGTTGAGTGTCCTTGCCTTAAAGCAACCTGGTGGAGCCATCTGAGGCACCTGTTTCTGATCCTCCCCAAGAAGGCAGAAATGATGGAAGAACTTCTTAACCTTCATAAATAAGCACGTGCCTTCCACAGCTAAAATTCCAATATGATTTACATACTTGCACATCGATGTATTTGTCAAGATTCCTTTGCAAATCATAGAAACTCAAAGTAACTTAAGGAAGCAAGAGGACTTATTGTCCTACAAACTTGGGTGTTGGATCTAGGAATTCAACAAGGTCACAAGCACATTTATGCCCTCTCTCAATCACTTGCTTTTCTCTCTCTCTCCTCCCTCTCCCTCTCCCCCTTCCTTCCCCCTCCCTTTTTCCTTCTCTGCCTCTCTGCCTCCCTCCTCTCCCTTCCTTTCCCTCTCACCCCCTCCTGTGCCCTCTGCTTCATCACTCATTCTGAGAGAAAGAAGCTGCCATGAGCAGCCTTGTGGAGAGAAAGAAGCTGCCATGATCAGAAGTGTCCTGCAGAAGAGCTTGGATGCAGACCCTCCAGAGTACTTGCGTTTTCAAAGGACTGCGGCCCTAGCTGCTCCCTGGTCTCCACCTCCCAGGAGGCTGATCTGAGCCTTAAACCCAGCTAAACTGCTTGCACACTCTTAGAAACTGTGATATCTTTCTTTTGTTTTGTTTCTTTCTTTTTCTAGTACTGGGAATTGAACCTAGGTCTTCACATTGAGGTACAGCCCTTGTGGTTTTGTTTTGGTTTGGTTTTGGTTTTTTGTCGGTACCGGGGATCGAACTTCACGGTGGCCCACTTGCAAGGCAGGCGCTTGTACAGCTGAGCTAAATCCCCAGCCCTTTTCTTATTTTGAAATGTGATCTCACTTAAATTGCCCAAGCTGAGCTCAAACTTACCTATGCCGTCTGGCCTCAGCCCCCCAGAATGCTGGAATAACAGGCAAACACCACCAGCCTGGCACGAGTGTTGTTTTAAGATGTTAATTTGGGCGATAATTTTTACACAGACATAGCTAACACAAAACTCAAATGAACTGGGGATTTAGTTCAGTGGCACAGCGCCTGCCTGGCAAACGTGAAGTCCTGAGTTCCATTTTCAGTATCCACCCCGAGCCCCAAAACAAAACCTGAAGTGAGTCTAAACATTCATCAAAACTTGTAAATCATACTCCTTTAATCAGGGTATGGATATGAAACTTTTTTCTCAGTAAAAATGTTATATCTGGTTCTTGCCACTAGAGGGCAAGTTGTTACATGTGATGACTTGAGTAAAAAATTAAAAGATTTTCTACATCCATGGAGTGGTCGTGATCAGATGCACAAAACCTTATCTTTGGCCAGCTCTGTTAAATTACCAACGAGGATGTAAGTGTCAGGAGACATTAACTCACAGGCTAAGTCCCAATGTACAAATTTTCCACAACATTCAGTGATATACAAACATTTATTGCTTTCCTTGCTTTTGAAAATTGTTAGGTACAGAATAAACAGCAAAGGCTCTTTTCAGATTTTTTTTTTACCATTTATGAAATTACCATATTAATGTTCCTAAGACCACAAGACTTCTGAGGATAATAACCATTCTTATTTATTGGGTAACTGTTACTAGCCACTAACTACACATTATCTACTTCTTGTCTTTGTATTTAATCTATTCAACAAATCTTTAACAATTTGCCCATCAGTGCATGAAGGTCAGTATCTCATCTAAGGACATTTAGCTAAAAAGAAGCAAAAATAACTTATATTCTGCTACAAATTATCTTCCACTGTAATGATTGGAAGATAATTTGTAGTAGAATAAAAGGGAACAAGTCAATTTTTAATTACACCAATTGTTGTTTCTGGAAATATTTTAGTATGTTGAAACATTTTAAATGGTTACCACATAGCACGTAAAAGAAAAGGTACAATGATTTTGATATCTCTTGTTTTTGTCTTCCAGAGAAAACACACATGCACACACGTGCGTGCACACACATATACACCGACACACACATTGCCTCTTTGCCTCATTTTACCTGATCGGATGTGCAATCTTGGCTAACCTTCCTACCTGTATCCCTTCTCTTAGAAGACAATTGCAGTATAATAATTTCGGGCTAGGGGCCAGGGATTTAGCTCAGTGGCTTAAGCACCTGCCTGGCAAGCGCAAGGTCGTGAGTTCAATCCCCAGTACCAAAAAAAAAAAGAAAAATTTGGGCTGGGGATATAACTCAGCGGCTTAAGCGCCTGCCTTGTAAGCACACAGTCATGTGAGTTCAATCCCCGGTACAAAAAAAAAAAAAATTCAACTACTTAAACCAACTCATTCTGAGCAAGCCCAAGCTGAAACATGCATGAGTGATGAACCAAACTTAAATTTCAAATATTTTAATTTGTGTAGAAATTCTAAGGCTCAGTTCAGATTGCAAAAACAGGCTACTTGTAAATGTTTGTTTTTAAATCATTATGTTACAAGATATTCATTATATGGCAACAGGTATTTGAAGTGCCTATCAATAGTTACAGTAGAATCATATTTCTCTTGACTTCTTTTTCTTTACTAACTGAAATGCAGTATTCTCTCAGAGAAACAAAATGAGGAAACAAAGGATCAGTTTAGTAAAATGCAGGGAGAAATTCCATTGTAGAGGATATAAATTTGAGACCCACAAAAGCCCCATTAATATGAGTATTTAATTTTCCTTTGCTCACTGACTCACTTACATTTAATAAATATTTGTTGAATAAATTTACTGCCTACAGTGCATCAGGCACAGTACTAGGCATGGCATAGATTGCACCAAGTACAATCTATAAGGTCCCCTGATCTCTTACTGGTTATATCCTGTTTGGGGAGACAAATAACAATCACAGTAAAAATATTATTCAGCTAGTGATAATTCAGTTGAGAAGGGAGTGATGTGACAGCATTATCCTAGACCTTCTAGGGTGTCCTTCCCTGTCCCACCAGCAATAAATCATTATACAAAAAATACGAAAGACAATCTTTGCCTTGAGCCTGTAAGACAGTATAATCATCTGCAACTTAATGAGTGGTTTTTTGGCACGGGAGCATACACTCAAACAACTTGTTGTGTAGGCTAGGCCTTTCCACTTTGTGCTTAGTGACCTCATTCTGCTAACAATGAAACTGATCTGATAAGGTAGATTTTTTCCCCCTATGTTATCAGGTTTTGAGGAAGCAAAGACGGGAGGTGCCAGTCTTGGAGAAGCAGGCACTGTGCTCATCTATGCCATCTCCTAACAGTTCCTGAGGCAACCATTCGCTGTGCTCAAAAACATAAATTTAAAATAGGAAAGAGAGGAAATAGGTCTTTTACAGTCCCGAATTTTGGGAAGGGTCAGTTGCTCATTCTCTTCTAAAGAAAGGGCATTTTTTTCATAAGAAAATTCCATAAATCAGTGGCTGGATTCAACTGAAACTTAACTAAATGTAGTTCTTCACTTTTATAGATTATTTGCTTTTAGACTTTGCTTTTAGACTAAAATCTGAGGAAATTGAAAATCAGTAGCACTAGAATTCAATTTGGATGTACTTTCACTTAAATGATGACTTTTAGTATTCTGCTTGCTTCTAAAACAAATTTCGTATTTTCCATTGTTAACTAAACATCCATTATAATTTAACAAGTCACCATTTTTACATTTCATAATATTAATTTAAAGTTAGCTATATTAAGGGAAAAGAGATAGGCAACAAAAAGAAACAACATACTTGACTTATACAACCTGTAGATAAAATGTTAAAAAAAAAGACTAATCTTGCAATGTGTGTTATAGAAACTCATTGAGAACTCCCATCATGTTAAAGATATAAGTGATAAGCCATTGCCTAAAATGAACCCAAGGGCAATTTTGAAAAAAATTGCAATGAAAGATAATGGATTAAGGAGAAAAGTCACACAAATTAGAAGTTTTTGTCATTTTTAAATGTTTAACACAGATTTGTAAACTAAGTTGATCAGGAATTATTTTTACAGCATTAGACAAAATTCAATGAATATTATTATAATTTTAGAACATAAGCTTTGGATAAATGAGAACACATAATGGCTGAGATTGACCAGTGTTTTAAAAGAATGTTAATGAGATGAATATTACTGCGGTTAGGACAATCTACTTAACACCAAGAAGCATTAATCAGATTGTAGTTTAACAGGAAACAAAATATTTACAGGATAATCCCTTTAAGTGATATAAATGTTAGCCTGTTTTTTGTTATTGTTGTTGTTTTGCTTTGAGACAAAGTCTTGCTATGTAATGCAGGCTGGCCTGGAACTCACTCTGTGACCCAGGCTGGCCTGGAACTTGTGGTGAACTTCCTGCCTCACCCTATCAAAATGCTGAGATCACAGGTGTGTGCCACCATGCCGGGCTACCAAACTTTACCCTTTAAGAGGATACAACCCTTTTCTTTCTTTCTTTTTTTTAACCACTGTGGAGAGCCTTATCTGCTCTAAAGAGCACTTAAATAACCCTCTGATCTTTCAAAATCACCACCAGCGCTGACTGTGTTGTGTCTCATGCTGCAGGAAATGTAAGTGTTTATAAATAGACTTAGAAGAAGCAACAACAAATGATTCCGTAATGCATTCTTACCTTGCATAAGCAATGACGGAGAGACAGCCATCTCCTCACGCCTTTCTGACAAGGCAATCTGTGCAGTCTGGGGGCATTCTCTAGCCTCCTGGATTCTAACTGGCATCTCTGAGATTAAACTAGAAAATTATCCATGTAACCTTAAAACACTAAACCACGCCTCTCCACACCAGAAAGAAGCCATTGAAAACATGAGATAAACAGCAGACTGTAAGGGTATGACAAAAATAAAAGTGTCTTTCTAACTGCATTCCAGCTGGATGGATATAAGATACAGGGAGAGAGAATAAGAAAAGTAGCTACACATTCCCTACTACCCCAGGCAGCTCAATGAAGCACGTTTAGGATTTACCATAGTAGATGCTACTGTAATCTCTTTAGCTCTCTACTGAAAAGCCTGTTTAGTTTAATACCCACAAAAAATTTCTGCATGTATAGCGCAGTAGTCAATCTCTTCTCAGACGGTGGTACATTTTACTGAAAATATCTCTATTTTCTTTCACTCACAGATTCACAAACAGCATGCACTTAAATACTCCTAAATTCTAGGAAAACGGATGATGAGGTGGTCAGAAATGGAACAGTTGGGCAGTTGGAGAAATCTTCCTTAGTCTAATACAGTATTGGCTCTTTATCTAATTTCTGCTCATGATCTGAACAACAGTGGACTTAGAAATGCTGAGTTTGTATCAGGTGTTAGCATCTTTCAAACCATACGGTCTTTCATTACCCATTTCATAAAGACATATCAAGTAATTACTTTATCTCCCAAACTGTACTGGGACCCAAAAATACTGCATATAATTTTGAGAACTGTATATGAGCTTTAGTGTAAAGGAGAAAGCAGACACTGCACTGAACTAAAAGACAAATAGATGCTAACCAAATATTTTCAATTAAGTACTACATACAGCCCGATGGAGTGCTATGGAAACACATCACTAAAGTGTTCCTACTTTTTCCAGCTGATAGACACAAACAGGACGCCAAAGAGATCTTCATCTGGGGATCCTGATGCAAATTACTTAACATCCCAGGTTTTCATTTTCTCAGATAAAACCAAGAGAACTTAAAATAAATGAATTCTACAGTCCTTTCCAGTGATAAGGTGCTGGAGTCTTACTCAAATCTCAATTCAGTGGAATGTTCAGGGTCTTTCTCCGCAAGGACAGTTTGGATACTGGCTGGGAACTAAGTGCAGACAATAGTTATGTCTTTGATCATCCAAAGGCATTGCATTGAGTGCAAGAGTGAAGCTCAGTTTTGAAATCCTATGAGTCTCACTTGCCCCTGCTTGAAAGGCACTGAAAATCCATGTAAAACCTCACAGGGTCATTTTGTCCCAGAGAAAACTCCCTTTTTTAGTCTGGAGAATACCTTCTTCTAATTTATAACAAGCTGTCACATACCCTGAAAGTGCTGCCTTGGAAGTTTGCACCCACTCATTTTCTCCCTGAAGTAAGCAAGCAAATTAGCAAAGACCTCAATTATTAGACCTCGCCCTACCAAAACAAGAGCTGAGTCACATACACAACAGGCACAGGGAAGCATCTCTATGGTTTCCATAGTTTCCAAGGTAAACATGCAAATGAAGATATTGTATATTATTTTTTAATAGTGCTCTGTTGTTCCTCTACCACTGAGGCTTGAAGATGCTTAGCTCTCAGTTTCTCTTTCATGTAAGAGTAGCTATAAAACTCAATTCTGACCAATGAGCTTTACCTGGAAGTCACTGGAGAATAAGAGAACTTCATGTTGCTCTGCTTTTTTCATTCTTCCTGCTGGAAATACAGCAGCCAATGTGAAATTGAGAGGATGAAAGCCATTATCACTGAGGTTAACAGAGAAGAAACAGAATAAATTTAGTTCTTTAACATTTTATATTTTTAATGACGTTTTAGAGAAGCTGCCTCAACCTTAGAAAATTTACATTAAATTGCTATTTTTCCATGTTCATTGGGTTTTTGTCAGATGCATATAATTCTAATTGATCAACTCTAATAATAATAGTGATGATCATAGAAGGGTCATATTAAGAAAATTTAGAGTAGGCTTTGTATATTTAGTAGCAACCTACAATTGATCATAACATATTTCTATTTGGGTGGCAAACTATTTGTTTAGTTTTTCCATAGAATTTCATCTTCTAGATACAAGGTTTTGATCAATAGATGTGGGAACACTGTAGTTTTAACTAAATAAAAATGAACCTGCCAGCACCAACCCATCTCCACACAATGATGAAACTAATATTAATTTTGAGAAGCCCAGAGATGTGACCACTCTAAATTCAATGGTAAGAGAGATAAAGTCTGAGACAGCAAATGTGTATATTTGAAAGTATAAGTCTGTCTCCAACCGCACATCCCGGAGCATATTTCCTACTCTAGAGAAGACATTTCTCAATTTCTCAGATACTTAAACACCTTGGCAGTATGAGAAGTTCTTTGTGTCTTATTAAATAAAGTATTTTGAAAATGTCAATACACTACCCTGTAAAGTCAGATCACCTGGTTCAAACCTGGCTTACATCCTTATTAGCAGTGCAACTTTGGACAAATTATAGAACCTCAGTAATGTTCAGATTCCTCATGTGTTAGTCTGGTTTTTATTTTTAAAATTAAATATCAAGTAGACTAACTTTATAAAGAAAGGATGTATATTTAGTTTACAGTTTTGGAAGTTAGAAGACATGATGTCGACATTGGCTAAGTTGTGATGGGGACTTCCTCCTTGCCAGCATCCCAGGGTGCCACACTGTGCCACATGGCAAACGACAGGGCACACCTATGTCTGTGATTGCACATCTGCCTTCTGCCCTTTTTGTAAAACCACCAGGATTCGTGGCACCACCCTATTAATCTTACTGACATCTAATCACCTCCCAAAGGCCCCAGTTCTAAACATCATGGTCAGATTAAGTTTCCACTCTTTTATTACCACTAGCATAGCACTTTGGGGATTAAATGACTGCACAGGACAACAGACCATATTTGAACCATAGGCCTTCATTTTTAAAAATGAATAATGACAATTACCATGTGTTATATACAGGGAAGTCTCTAGTAAATGTTATCTATTATAATTGTCATGGAAGAAGATTCACCTTGAAAGTAGAAACTTTCAGTTAAGTATGTTTCATTTTTAGTTGCTATAAACTTTCTTTTTGTGGTTTAAGTTATATCAAGATTCTTGTTGCTATAAAGAAATACCTGAGATTGGGAAGCCAATAAAGAATAAACTTTAATACTTCATGATTTGGGAGGCTGCAAAATCCAAAAGTATAGTATTAGGATTTCTTGGCTTCTGTGGGCCTCACACTATATCACAACATGGCAAAAAGAGTGGAAAAGCAAGCCAAGGGTTTATAAGAGAAATAAAACATAGGGATCAGCTTTGTTTCCTGATGCCCCCACTGCAATGGTATCTAATCCAGTCCTGAGAATGAGACCTCTCCAGAGAAACATATTGTCTCTCTAAAAACCTAATCACCTCTTAAAGGCCCCACCTTCCAATACCGCCACAGCAGCAATCAGATTTCACCGTGAATTTTGGAAGGGACAAACCATAGCAATAGGTAAAAAGTTATCAGTAGTATTTTTAGTAGATGATATGTAAGACCAGTAGACTGCATATTCTGTATTCTTTGGAGGTCCTTGAAGTTGGTTTTTGTTGTTATTGTTGTTGTTGTTTAATCCTGCAACAAGCATAGTGTCTGGCACAGAATAGGTACTTAATAAACATTTGTTAAATAAGCAATTGGGTGATCTATGAAATGTGGTCAAAGAATTTCCCTATAGCAACTCTTCATCACAGCACATTTATTAGGGGCCAAAGAGCAGAGCTAGCTTTAGAGCATGAGTGTTTTGGAATACTAACTTCTGAACCCATGGATCTTGTTTTGTTTGTGCTATTATTTGCATTCTGAAAAGACCTCAAGTTGCCTGAATTTTCTTGTTACTACTTGTGAAATAGAAAGAAAATGTTCAAATGGAAAGAGGAACTAGGGAACGAGTAGGGAAAAGATGGAAGGGAAAAGGAAAAAAATGAGACAAGAAGGAAAAAATAGAAATAAAGATTTTGTAAATAGGGTAAAAAGTGGTTGAAGGAAGGGGAGGGCAACAGGAGAAAAAATCAAGATGTATCATGTACAGGTATAAATTCCCTGTGATGAGTGTGATCATTATGTATACCTAAAATGTACCAATAAAACTTAATTCATTAAAAAAAAATACTGACCTCAGAGGATGGGGAAGAAAATGAAAAAAAAAAAAAAACTATTTGTTAGTTTGTTTTCTTCAACTGCGGTAGCAGTGGTGAGAGAATTAAATTTAAAACACTGAATTATTCATGATATTAGTATTTTTTAAGCAGGGAAAATAACCAGAAGAAGAAACAGGTTTCATCGAGTCTCACTGTATCAATATTGTGTTTCTGATAATCCTGCAAATAGAATTTAAGTGCTTTTTTCAACAATAGTTTAACACTTTTTGTTTTCCAAAAAAATGAGTTGGTCAACAATAGCCCTTTTGTGGAACTTTAGCCCTTGTTTGGAATGACATGCATTGTCCATAAACACAAAATGTATTTATAGATGAAAATGTAAACTGATAAATAATGTGAACCCAACAGATATCCCTAATTATCCTAGGCGTGCTTGGGGTGAGCCACAAAGCCTTGCAAAGAGAGACAATAAAACAATGATTTAATATTCTGTCACAACAGACCATGCAAGATAAAGAAACTCTTAAAGACACTGAATTGCAGTTTTCTGAACTTTAGGAAAAACAGACTCACTTGATATCTTCAAGGTTTTTTTTGTTTATTCTTTTTTCCAGTATCCCATTCTTTGTTTCAGTTTTAATCCTTCTTTTTTTAAACTCTTAAATATAATAAAAACATTTATTTTAGTCTTTTTCAGCTTGCTCTATTTTTCAAGTCTTTATATTGTTGGCCTCCCTTATATATATTCAAATAGATATTGTTGGTTTGTGGTTCTGTAGAACCCTGCTTAACTCACATCATGTATTTGTGAGGAGAGGTTCCACACTAGACTAATCAGCTCTATTGACAGAATTAGGAGGTTTGGTTACCTCTTGAACACATAAAAAGTTAGACTACATGGAATATTCATTCTTAGGAAGCTTTATATATTTTTGTTACAGTGCTCATGTTTTAAAGGCAAACAAAATCTCTGTCATGAACTTATTAATGTCTGAACTCAGATCCTTAGGTTTGTCTCTAAATCTTGGTTTCTCAGCTCAGATAGGCTCAAATAAACTTTCATAGGTTATTTATATTGCAACAATTGGTTTATTAATGATATACCACCTATTGTTTATACAAAGCTATCTGAAGCACAAGTCTTAGTTTATTGGAAAGAAATTAATTAAACCAATGAGGAATACTTGCAGTATGCTATAACATGAGAATAAATTGTTTGGGCCAAATATCCTTTGTAAATAAAAAACATACAATATTTTCTCCTGCTTTTACTAGTAAATCTTTTATTAAAACTAACAAGTGCTTTTTAAAACTCTGATTTCCACAGTTACCTATTTATGTGTAAGACTCCCTGAAAAATTGTTCTAATTTTATTACTTGAAATCCTTTATTTTTGTACCATGAAACATTTACATTTAAATCAGACACTATGGGACACAAGAATAAATATGACCTGATCTTTGATTCCTTATTCAGAGATATAGACAGACAAAAACGATTATATTTTGATAGATGCTATAGTGTATGTACTTGATTCAGAGTCGTGTAATCCAGGAAAATAAACACTTCACTCACTGCTCGGAAGGAGCCAAGGGTCCATCAGTGGAAGGCCTCACCAGAATACGTGCGTAAGTTGTATGTTCCGAGCGTGGTGTTGCGGACCTAGCAAACCTTAGTAGCACCATGGTTGGCAGTGTGAAGCAGGGAGCAACAAAAGAAAGAAGTTGTGGCCCACTGATACAGGGATTTATATTCCATGCTAAAAACTTCAAACTCTGTCCTTAAAATGGTGGAAAGCCATTGAAAAGTTTTAAACAAGGATAGGATATGGTTAAATTTCATTTTACGTATAACGATGATAACTTTAAAAGGCTGAATGCAAAGATGGGGGAAGCAGTGAGTGAGCTATTATAACATCCAGGTAAAAGGCTGCAGCAAGAGAGATGAAGGTAGAGGAAACAGACTGAGAAATATTTAGAAAGAAAAATCATTATGGCTTGGATACTGTTAAGATTTAGTCAAGAATATGAAAGGAAAAGGAAAATCTCAGATGAGTTTCAAGCTTTTGGTTTCGGTGTCGCAAGAGATACCGCACAGACACCATTAAGGAAGATGAGACAGACAGCAGGAGGAACAGATGTGGGGAAACTAATGAGGTTTAATTGTCTCGCGGAATCCAGACCAAAAAGCCTATGGCTCAGGTCAGAAGGCTGGGCTGGAGAATGTTTTCGCATCATAGATTTTCGTTAAAACCACAAAAGAGCTGAGAATATCTGCAGAGCATATGCAGAGAAGAGGCCTGAGAACTAAACTCCAGAGATTATCAAGCTTGACAGCGATGGTCAACGAGATAAAAGAAAGCTGTCAGGAATGGGAGGCGAGTCGTAAGACCCAAAAATTCAGAAATTCGAAGTTCAGAATTTTAATAAACAAAATGTATGGGGTGGGGGTGAAGGTGTGTCTTTTATTCCTAATGCTGAGCTCATATAGATGCTTCTAAGACAATGCTGTTCACCCTCCTCACTGTTTACAAGAATTCCTGACAAAGAGCTGGGACTTTTTAACTAGATGCAAGTATTAAAAGCAAACAAAACGTTGAAAGTCTTGAGTGCACGTTGTTCTATGGAAGAAGGAGAGCTTCTTTATGGAGCTCATTTTTCTAGCAGGCAGCAGGATGATGTCATTTTTGGTAATCGTCATTATTAATAGAGGGGCTGGGGATTTAGCTGAGCAGCATTAGCACCTGCTTGGCAAGTGCCAGGTCATGAATTCGATCCCTGGTACAAACAATAAATAAATAAAATAAAGTAAAAAGTACCACATTATTCATAGAAGAGCTAAAAACTTCTTTTAAAGAGAAAGATAGCTCTTTAGCCCTAAAGTAACTAACTAAAAATCTCTGCTATTACACAAATTGAAAAGCAGGAGGCAAATTTTAATCAAAAATATTTATAGCAAGTAGAATAGCAGCTGCCAGTTTCTCTCACCACTCCTGAATGCATTTTGCAGCTGGCTATAATTCTCCATTTCAATCAGCTTAACCAATAATAACAGCTGTTCATTAGTCAGGGGACGTTTTATTAGGACGCATGTGGTATGTAGTACAGACTGGTAAAGAAATGTTTAATATGAACAACTTTTAAGAGGACCACCTGTGATTCGATGGATCATTGTTTAAAGGTCTTCTGTTTTCTTAAGTAAAAAGTCCTTTTACCTTGAAAGTGTCTTTCTCTTCCATAAAGTTTACACACGTCAATGAATTTTCTAATTTCATTTAAAACCATAAGAACACCTTATATTACATTTTTTAAAAAGCTATGAGCAATATCCAGGAAAGAGATATGGGAGAAGCTAAAGGGTGCAAAGATGAATGTAATGTAACCTTTATGGGCGGGATTTTTTGGGGGGGTAGGTTTTGAGACAGGGTCTCGCTATGTAGTTCAGGCTGGCCTTGAACTCATGAACTCATTATGCAGCCCAGGCTGGCCTCAAACTATCAGTCAACTTCCTGTGTCAGCTTTCTGAATGCTAGGATTGCAGGCATGCACCTGGCCAGGGATCATGTACTTAAAAATAGTACCAATCTTGTTAAAAAAATACTACGAAATTTGTTTTCTTGTAATTTGCCTAGTAAGTTGCCAGTGAGACATTCTGTTCTAGTTTGTGAAAAACAAAAAGGCGAGAATTCAGTGAAATGAAGTTGCTTAGACTGATGACACACATTATAAGAAATTTAGCAAACCTATGCTGTGTAAGGAAGGAAACTGCTGACTCATTTGAAGATGATTCATAGACTGCTGCTAGAGTTTATGGGTGGAAGCAACATTGCCATGTTACATTTCCATGTAGAGTAAAACAGGTCAGGAGAGCACAGCTAGATAAATAAATAGGAGAAAAGGATTTTCTCAAAGAAAAATATATAAACCAGGCAATGCTTCCAGGGGCAACAGCAAAACACCAAAACAAATAAAAACCACAAAAATTTTTCAAAACACAAAATTTAAATTTCATTCTTGTCAACATATCAAAGTACCCATAAATGGGACATGCTCATGGTTTCCAGTGTGTTTAGAACTCCTTTGGTATAATCCTTTCTAAAACTATTCCCAGCTTCTACCTCTCAGAAACTATTATAAAATTCAACTGGATTCCATAGTCAACTTCATTACTAGCTTTATTCCCACAATGTCTCATAAAAGAAACTTAATTTGGTGAATTTGTTAAGTTAGTTATAAGTAAAAAAAAAAAATGCTGCCATAACTTAATAATTTTTTTCTGCCTTATGTGAATTTTTAGTTAAACAAAACAGAGCAAAAAAAATGGATAGTTCAAGATAGAGCTCTTCACATTTATATTTAACTATATGCTTCTGAACAAACCTTTTTTTAAAAAAACAAGAGGCAGACTATGATGCTGTCAGTGAGGGTTAGAGGTAGCAAGCTGCAATCCTCAGGATGCAGGAAACTGAATCTGGAGGCCTTAATCTGAACCAATAGTTTCTGTGGCTGCTCTTTCACTTGCACAAAGCCAACTTGAGTTCCGAAATAGTTAATTACAAAAATCTATATAAATTTGTAGCCAAGGGTCTTTCTCTTCATCAGACTTTTTTTTAAAGGGGAGAAGCAATCAAGTAGCTTTATGTTTGAATTTACAAGTAAAGAAGAGGACTATACCAACATGAAAAAGCCTTTCTACTTGGATTCTCTTTTTTGACTTGCTCCATTTGACTTGCTGTACTAAATTTACATGGCAGGCATAGAAATAGACCAGAATCCAAATTTACATTTTTAGTGGACCAGAAGAGATTCATTTTAAAATAGCCTAGATTGGCAGAAAAATAGGGAATACAGTCAGGGCAATTCATAAGAGAGAAAAATAACTGATTTTTTTAAAAGGTAAAAGTGGAAAAATAAACAGGAATGTAGTATAAACTTTATAACTACAAAATGCTTTTGTTATTTCATTTACATGCTTAGAATAAATGACTTATTTGAAGCAATTTGATTTGATCTATTTTAATTCAAAGCCAAAAATTATAAATATGGAGCTTTGGGAAGGCAATTTAAGCAGAAATGATAACAAGAAAATCTTTCACTCTTTCTACTGCATGTCACTGAACATCCCCACTGAGACCACTGACTAGCTGCTGCATAATCCTCATGTTTATAAAGAGACAGTGCCCAAGATTTCCTAATCAGAGCAGGACAGAATAACTAATGTCTGCAAAGTACAGTTGGGTATCTCTCTGCTCTAATTCCATAGACAGCAGGAGGGTTATCAATTAAAGATGTCTTATGATACTGCTATAAAAAATTTGCATGTTGGAAGCCAACTGAATTTTGATTATACCAACTTTCTTGTTTTCTATATCTTCTTCCACACACTGTGTTTTATCTTGGATAAGCTTTCACGAATGTAAGAAGTGCCTTGATTCATGAAGTTGGTTGAACCAACCATCCATCTCCTACTATCACTTCAGAGTTATAGGACATTAAAGATAATTTTTTTCCTGTCTCTTCCCATGTTTATTTTCTTTTAAGCCAAGTGGGATCTGCATGATTTTGTGTCTACTTTAGTTTTGTTGCATGTATCTTCTAACAACAATGTTAAGAAGATGCAAGCCATATTTGACTCAGAATTTCTACAAGGACTGTCTAAATAGCTTAGTAGAGAGATGAAAGAGCTCAGTTAGAAAGAAAATTGCAAATCATTCCTTTCTTCAACCTCTTCTTTCTATCTCTCTTTAGACTGGTAAGGAGATGAACTGTCAAAAAGAAGAGAAGAAGGAGGAGGAGGAGATGGAGGAAGAGGAGGAGGAAGAGGAGGAAGAGAAGGAGAAGGAGGACAAGCAGGAAGAGGAAGAGGAGCAGGAAAAAGGGGAGAAGAAAGAAAAAGCCAAAGAATCCCATGTAACTTAATTTGAAAAGAATCTGTAGAGCCTGAAAATAGGGAAAGAATAAATATAATAAAACTAAGTTATTTAAGATTAACCAATGTTCTCACTTCCACTCAGTATTCGATTATGAGGAATAAAGTAGGAAAAAACTGAAATTTTGATTTCCTCCTGCTTACTTACGATATATTTCCTTTACTTTTTCCAACTAAACTTGGAGCAACCCTCAAAGTCAAAAAGCTTCTAAGTAAACTAGATATGTGCAATTATTTACAGCGAGAGTTGTGTATGTATAAAATTACAAATTGGCTTCCAGTATTCTTCTTTGATTTGTTTTTCATATGACTCATTCTTTGTGAGCCTTTGTATAAACAAAAGATATCTTTATATTCATTGATAGGAAAAAATGTTGCTTCACTTACTGTCAGAAGGTTTTAGCAACTCAGTGTTATTTTTATTTGGTAAACAACCAGAAATTCACTGTTTTATATTAAATGAAAAGCAGTTATCTGAATATTGGACTTTCACACTGCAATTTTTCTATCAAACTGAAAAAAAAAAGTAAAAGGAACAGGAAAAGTTTTTCTTCCACTTGGATGAAAAAACAAAAGCCCCACTGTTCTAGGCACAAGATACATTCAGATGCCAACTTGTACTGAATTTGCATCATTTGCCTAGAAGAGTATGAGGCTCTGGGTGGTAAGGAGAGAGTCACAGGAAGTTGAAGCTGCCAAAGCATTTATATTCCATATGATAAGGTGAACGTACTCACACAGGTAGCCTGAAAACCTGACCAAATACACCAATGAGGAGTGTCATTAATGAGGAGCTTGGGAGTTAAAAAATCAAAACTAAGAGTGAGCGTACATGGTGTGAGAACTCCAAAAAGCGTTGAAAACAGAAGAAAATGATTATAACTGAAAAAAGTTATTGTTTTCCTATGTAGAAAATTTGAAAGGATGGTATTTTGAGTAAATAAAAGAGCACGGCTGAATTAAGGGATAATAAGAACCTAACTTGGCCACAGTAGAGCTTGGGTAGAGTCGGCTAGATAAGGAGAGTAGGTAAGAATGAGTTGGGTACAGAGAGATTTGGGGGAACTTTTTAAGTCAGGTAGAGGAGCCCAGGGGAAGGAAGTTCAAAACTTGCTTTCCTTTGCTTTGTTTTGTTTTGGTATTGGGTAGTTGCTAAGGAGAAAAGAGCTCTGGATAGATGAGATCATTGAATTAGAGGAGAAGGTTTTTATTCAGACAAAATCAAGGAAATAAGAGGTTAGATCTTCCTGGATTTCTTACTGTGCATATATCAAGGTTCCTCAAAAGCCAGTTGGTCCAGATTTACTTAATCAATTTATGTCAATGTTTACCAAGGTGAATAAATCTCAGAATCTTTCACTTAATTATTATATCTCAAAAATATTTCCTCTCTGTGGTCAGTGTTTTGGGGCTTGTAAACTAAACAAACAAAAGGCAAAAAGACACAATTTATTTTACATGCATGAGTTTTGACAGAAATGCCAAATACCCTTTTAACAAAGGAAAATAGAATTGGTCTTTGGGAGTGACAGGTCTTAAGTGACTAAAAATTTATGCATGAACTAAAGAGGCAAAAGAGTTACGTTAGTAAAGATTGCTCATGCAAACTCATTTGGTCTTGATAGCCTATTTTAAGTGGAGTTGGTTTTCTCCATATACCAAGGACTTCTTTCTTGAGAGAAATTTATGGCCTGTTTTTTAGGCAGATAGGGGAGGACAGAGAACTCTTCCACTACTTGTAGAGTCTTCAACTCAAAATAGCCCTATGGTAAAGTGATGTAGTGTAAAGTGTCATATTCTGATCACCTTCACTAGCATATATATGCAGGGGTGAGTTTATGGATGGCCAACTACAGTGGCTCCTCCGTAGTCCTAACACGTAAATTCTGAGTAGCACTCATCACAAAGGTAAATCCTGTTCTCCCAGCATCTCATTCCAGTTCTAATTTGTGCCAACATAGATTCTTCATTTTGGAAAGAAGTATTCCTACTGCATTACTGATCAATATTATTATTTAAAAACACATCTCTGTGTAGTTGGAGGCAAATAGTTTTAATTTCAGGAATTTTAGTAACTCCTCCCCTCGCCCCAAAAAGACAGGGAAAATGTAAACACTTAAAAAAATAACCAGGACTGGGGATTTAGCTCAGTGGTATAAGTGCCTGCCTGGCAAGCACAAGGTTGTGAGTTCCATCCCTAGTTCCAAAAATACAACAAAAAAAGAAGTTACTGTGTTAAAAAAAAAAAAAAAAAAAAACAGCTTTAGGGGCTGGGGATTTAGCTCAGTGGCATAGCTGCCTGCCTGCCAAGTTTGAGATCATGAGTCCAATCCCCAGTACCAAAAAAAAAAAAAAAGAAAAAACCCCAGTAAAAGCACATAAAATGCTCAATGAGTCCATTTAAAAACCTGCTAGACAGCATGTTTTATAGATATTATATTTTCACTAAAAATGAAAACTTTTCTATTTAATATACTTTTTAACTCATGCAACAGTTATACTAGCAAAACAGTCTTTTGGGCTCATTTTTAAAAATAGACTCTTCCATAGTAGAAAATTCATAGAATGGGGCTTACGATGTGGCTGAGAGGTAAAATGATTGCCTAGCACATGTGAGGCCCTGAGTTCCATTTTCACAACAGGAAAAGAAAGGAAAGAGGAAAGGAAAGAAAGAAAGTTAGGTGAGACTGCAGAGAAAAGGAACACTTTTACACTGCTGATGGGAAGGTAAACCAGTAAAATCACTATGGAAGACAGTAGGAAAATTCCTCAAAAAAATTAAAACTAAATATTCTGTTTGATCCAGCCATTCCCCTTCTAAGAATCTTCTGGAAAGTGTTAAAGACATCATATTACGGTGACACATGCATAGCTATATTTATAGCAGCACAATTCATAATAGTTAAATCTTAGAAGCGGCCTATATGCCCATCAATGGATGAACAGATTAAGAAAATGTGATATACAGCAGAGTGCTGCTGATACACTCGAAGATACAGTTGAATCACTTGTAAGAAAATAGATGCATAATGTTAAGTGAGATAAATCAGACATCTGAGCTTAAATATCACACGATTTCTCTTACATTAGCAACCGAAAATATAATAGACAATAGGAAACAGGGAGACAGAGCTTTTGCAAAAAAGAAGATTTTTTTTCAGGCTTGCCTAGCAAGCCTGAGGTCCTCAGTTCAATCCCCGATACCACAAAAAAAAAAAAAAAAAAAAAAAGACCAAGAGGGGCTGGGGATTTAGCTCAGCGGCATAAGCGCCTGCCTTGCAAGTGTGCAGTTGTGAGTTCGATACCCGGTACCAATAAAAAAAAAAAGAGAGATGGAAGGAGTGGAGAGGGTGGGGAAGGGAAGAGAATGTAGAAAAGAATTCAGAAGTACTTATCAAAAAAGAGAAGGAAGGAAAAGAAAGATATTGAATAACTTTATGTTCTCACATGAAATGAACCCATTAAATCAAATTAAATTTGACCTGAAAATGCCTCTTTAGCAAGCCCCTTACATAACAAACCACAACCTAACCCAGTACATAAACTAGTTGAAAGCATAAGGTAGGAATAACAGCAACTGCACCTCAGCCAATCAAAGCTGCCAAACTCCAGGCAGTCACAGGCCCACTACTCAATTCTATTCAGGTAAGGTAAACAGTAAGACAGTCAGCTGTCTCTGCTCCTCACTTCCATTATTCCCTCCATAAATGCTTCCAGATTATTTCACAGCCCCAGAACTCTCTGAACCAGTCCTGCAAAGACAATGCAATTCTAGAATCTCAAGATAAAGACAATTTATTTAAATTTTGTGGTGATTCTGGCTGTATTACACAAATATCTCATTTTGAAAACATTTCAAAGTAACCATTCAAGTCAATATGTTTTCATAAATTAGTCTACATATTTAGTTAGTCTGAGATAGTTGTGTGCTGGAGTTTAGTAAATAGCTCTTTGTGAGGAAGTCTTGAAAATGCACTATTTACCCTTTTCTGTAGGGTAATGACCTGTAGAAACCACTAGAGGGCAATCCATTTTCAAACTGGTTGGCTGTTCTTAAGACGGGGAACGGATGTCACTGAAAACAGTTTGGGAAGAGTTGCATAATTGCCAACATTACCATCCACATAGATAAAATAGACAAATCATCTCAACAACACAGATGACATCAAACTGCAGTAGAAATAAGTAAGTGAGTTTGGGGTATTTATAACTTTTAATATAACTTATTGATTGACTTTTTTCACTTATTTTTAAAAATATTGTTGGTATCTCAAAATTCTTAATATGTAACAATTGACTATTATGAACTAGTGGGAAAACAAACAAAAAATCAATGTAGTTTTAGACTATGGAAGCGGAAACTTGTAGATTATGTGAGGTATGTAAATAATCAATATGATATTTATAATATCTATTAAGAACTCACAACAGGAAGCCCTTTGTCTAATGTCAATTATTTTTCAAAATTATAATATGAAGCTCTATTACTGTTGTTCATTTCAAATGGGTGAAGTAACAGACATCCAGAAAGAAAACAAACAAAATTTTCTTTAATTTTATTTTAGAGGGGGTAAAATTAAACACAACAAAACAGAACAGAATGGGACATAAGAAAGCATAAATTTCAAAGCTAGACAACCAGAGATCTTCACTATCTGTCATATTGTTTTCTTCCAAAAGGTTGTCCATATCTTTGCATATGAGGATTTCATACTAAATAACATAGCCAATCTTTTCACAAGATGTGTAGTTCACTGACTCCCACTTGCTAAGGCGGGGGGGGGGAGAGAACAAAATTTTCAATAGGGAAGAAGGAATTAATGCTAGTTTTGTTTGATTCAAAAATTCATGCTCTTAAATGATATATATAAACATCCCTAATGAGCCCTTCAGAGCCACTCACAGCTTGAATTTTAAAAAGCCATGGATTTACTCCTTTATTAAGGAGTAAATTAGTAAATATATGTGGATTAGTAAATTGCAAAGATTGAAATGAGTGCTTTGGCTTTGACCCTCTCGCAACTAAATTCTGACAAGGTGTGTGCCTCCTCCTCACTACCACATTGTTTACCGTTGGTGTACTTATTTTCATCTAGGCTTTTCAATTTCTCAGAAACAAGTAAACTTTGGTGACTAACTGCTTTTCTAACCACTTCCTAGATGTCCAACAATTGTTCTGGGAAGTGTGAGCTCAGCTCTCTCCACTTGTCTGAGTGATTAATTAGATTTAATTTCGTGCTGTTGTCTCTGACATCCTTTCCCTACCCCAGTGACTAATAACTCTTCTACAATGTCCAAACAAATGGCCACAGTATCTAATTTTTATTTTTGGATGTTTTTCCCAGCCAAAATGCATAGGGCCTCTTCACAGACAGCAGTTCAGAAATTCCTGGCTAGGATTCCTCTCCTTAACAGCCACACTTGAAATGGCTAGATGGCCCGTTGACGGATACCCTGGATGGCGTCACGCCAGCCTAGAAGTTGCCAAGCTATTTGAATCAAGAATAGGCACTAGGTAGCGATAAATACAGATGGGCCGCCTGCAAAACACCTCTGCGAGGACCATATCTTCCTCAGGAAGTGCCTCCGTGCCAGCACTGGGGCATTAACCAACACCACATGTCTTTCTTCCACACTTGACATCTGTGGACACTTAGAGTGTGTGACAAAAGGAGGAAGAGAATGAGAGTGGAAAGGAGGACTGGAGAGTTTATAGGTACAGTTAACAAACCAGAGAGAGACTAATTCCAGCTGGGCTCTGAGTCCTGTAGGAAGCATGGCTCACTGACTGCTTCGCATTGGCACGACGGCTAACAGGTGCTTCATTTCAAGGCCAGAACTGAGGACAATCGGAGGAAGAGAGCAGGGATGAAACCTTTGTTTTAGCTATGCTGAAGACCCCCTCCCTGAAGGTTCCACTAATCAGTGTGTCATATGGCCACCAGGTGAGACTTTAGGGTGAGAAACAGCCACTTCCCAAAACAAATTCACAAAAATGTATTTAAACAACATGTCATGAACCCTGATCACTGGAAAACTGAGAAGGCGAGAAATCATGGCTGTTCAGATGGTTCCAGACATCCAGACAAGCTTGACATAGCTTTAGAAAATTAATCAGTGAAATGAAGACGTCTAGTGGTCTAAATATGTGTCCAAGTTATGGGAGGACTTTACATTCAGGATTTGTGGGCCTGAAACTCTGCCCTGTGGCTAATTTAAGGCTCAAGAAGGTTAACAACTGACTTAAGTATCATTTTACAGATTATCCCCAATTTCCTCATCTGTAAACTGAGAATTAAATTAAAATATATCTCATCGTGATATTCTTAGGTTCAACTGAAATGATCCTGTACAAAGTATTTATTAAATGAAAAAGTTCATACAAATTTATCACTGGACATTTCTGGGAGAAGATCCTTCCTTTGTAAAAGTGAGTCAATTACACTAATTATCACTATTAGTACTTTTCAAAAATAATATATAAAACAATTTAAAAGACATGACTGCAGTATTGATACTGTGACTGTAATTTGGTAATGTTTCAGTAGTCCTCTTGGGATACTATAACTTCAGACTATCAAAGAAGCCATCTCACTTTTTAAAAAGTTAATCCACATTTTTAACTATACAAAGGGGTGGGATCTCTCTGAAAAACCACTGCTCATTTGTAACTCAAAGTAGTGCCCATTTTATTTACCTGACATTATATGTATCTGTATGTCTTTTGCCTCAGATACAACATCTTTCTCCTCAGGAGAGGGTATTTATATTTTGCTTCTTGAACTTCGTATCTCCTTGCCTTTTGACCCTCCTTCTGGTTCTTCAGTTGGGACTGTCTCTGAAATGATTTTTATTCCAGCAAGAAATTGTGCCTTGTTCCTTGGGTTATTCTCCCTTTCCTTGAAGTGCTCAAATACATTTTGAACTTAGCAATGATATCAGTATGTGAATATAGTTTCCCGAAAGAACTATATTGAAATTTCTGACATTTTCACAAATGTAAGTTCTGATATACTCATTTGTAAACAAGTCTGTTGGACTTTTTATTTTAAAACAAATGTATGTATTTTCTGTTTAGAAAATTTAAGGGACTTTACTCATTGATGTCTGGGTGAACTGCCCAGGTTACCAGCAAGTCATTATCAAACCATGAAGGAACACACAACAAATCCGGAAAGTCTTTTTACTATCTCTAAAACAGTAGAGTATTTTCAAAACAAATGACAGCACGTGTGTATGGCATTATCAATATAAGGTGATTTTCAAATTTTGGGCCTATTTTTCAATCCAAAAAATTCACTTCATATTGATTTTATTTTTTCATAGCATGCCACTGTGAACACCTATCAACCCAATGTTACTTCTTCACAGAAGCCCTTACTGTTTCTCTCCATCCAAACTATAAATGGTTTCTTTCCATGCGTTCAACTAGCACTTCATCTGTGTCTCTTATTAATACTGTGTTTTACTTCCTAGTTGTATATTTGTATAATCTACAATTTACAAGGACTATGAGGTCTTTGAGGGCAGGAGCGCCTACTAATTCCTCTTTCTTAGGGTCTAGCATGGCGCCCAATACATAATAAAGTGTGTTTGATAAACGAACGAATACATTTAAACTGTGAGAATACATAAACACAAAGAGGCTGGTGACGCCTTAACCAGATGAGTGCTCATCTACTTACTATCTCCTCTTGCAAAAACATCAGCCATTTTGGTTTTGAGAATCCTGAGCCGCAAGCAGTCAGCCGCCTCGGAAGGGCCTGAGCTGAGGACACTGGGTGAGGATTATTGCTGTTAATGGAGGTATTTTTAGTCCTTCTGTTTAGTGAAATGCATTCCTTTGTGGGGGAATTTAAAGTGCTTCATTCACATGTCTGCCCAATTGTCACAATCCCAGGAGCTGCAGGGGGACAGGATTATCACTTAATTCATGAATGGGAAGCTGGAGGAGCTTGACTCATTCAAGGCCACTCAGGTGGCTTTTAGGAGACAGAAGATTAGAAACTCTTTTATTATCCTTGATGCTTCTATTGTGTGAAACTGTCACTAACTTTAGCATCAGAGTGCTCACAGCTTGGCGGCTGCTAAGAGATCCGGTGTTGTGTGGGTCCTATGGCTCAGCTATTGTGCATTTGTTTCTCAGAACTTGCTACAAAGTCTTGAAGGCCCATTCAAAGTAAAAGCATGGACTCTTGGTTGGAAAATGAGGCCCTTCAAAGATTCTGCAGAGCACTGAGCCAAACTCAGGGTCTTTCTGAGGTGCTTGCTCACAAAAGCAGCTTTGTCCTTGCTGCTCTCCCGCTATCTTCCAGACCCTCATCCAGTTGTAGTTAACTGCCCTCCCTGTCTCCTCTGCTTGTTTCAGTAACATCCTATTTAGCAGCACATCCTCTATGCTGACATTGGGGTGACATTTCACAAATAAAGCTCAGTTGAGGTCACTATCTTGTTTAAAATCTTTCAGTGATTCCTCTCATGTCCTGTTTAAATTCTTAGGCTTTTCTTTCTTTTTTTTTTTTTTTCTTTTCTTTTATCTATTGCTCCATAACAAACCATTCTAAAACTCAAGAGATTTAAAGCAACCATGAATTCACTTCCAGTGTCAGGCTGGTCAGTTGAGGAAGAATTTACCTGGTAAACTTGTTCCTGCTCCCTGGGCATAGCTGGGTTCGCATGTGTTTTGTGACCTGGTTGCAGTTCAGGTAAATGCAGGTTAGCCCCAGATGGCAGATGTCTGGGGCTTTTGGCAGTGTGTCTTAGTTACTTTTCTTGCAATGAGACAAAACACCCAACCCCCTAGAGTTAAAGGATGAAAGGTTTCTTTGGCTCAGTTTGTAGAGGTTTCAGTCCATAGTCGGCTGGCACCAAGGCAGGGTGGCATGGCAGAGGGGCATTGCAGGGGAGAAATAGTCCACGGCAAGCAGGCAGGCAAGCGCACATTAGCCTTCTTTCAGTCCCTTGTATTCCATGCAGGCTACCACCCTAGGACGGGTGTAGAATGACTCACACCCTTAATCCTAGCCAGAACTATGCCAAACCAATCAGTGGACCGATTTAGTAATTACATACCCCTGACCTCAGTACAACACACTCTGGATCCAGCCACCTCTGAAAAACCTCCCCATGACTGCACAGGGCTTTGGGGGGGACATCTGGACATGAGCCATAAACATTGGGTGCCTCATTTTACTCCATATGACCAGAAGGCTGGTTCGATATACTCCAAAGGCAACTGGATTTCATGGAAATAAAAGTGGAGGAAGCCTGAGATGCTTCGGCCCATAGACTCCACAATGTCTCCTATGCCGCATTCTATTTGTCAAAGCAAGTCAAAAGGCCAGCTCAGATCTGACATCTTGGAGAAATAGATCTCACTTCCTTAAGGAAGGAAAAACAGCATCACATTGCAGGGGCTGTGACATAGGAGTGGGAGGAATTGCTGGCAGTATTTCACTATCTATCACAGTTCCCGTCATTCCCAAAATACATTTTAGCTTTGACATTGATGATGATGATAGTGATGATGACGACGATGATGGCAACAATGGATCTGGTAACTGAGTATTTCCATTATGTCAGTCACTGTCACTGAGGCTGTATATGTATTATTGCACTTAATCCTCCTAATTCCATACACTGAAAGCCATTGGGTTTGTTATGGCTTATATCTAGATGGTCCCCCTAAACCTTATGAGCTCGCAGGTGAGGCTTTTGGGAAGTGATCGAATCTTGGGGAATGATATTCATTCCTCTGATGAGTTCATAGCTAAGTGTGATTTGGTAGGTGAAACCTGGTTAGAGGAGGAGGGACACTGGGAGTGTGACCTGGAAGGGATCTATGTCCTTCCCTTCTCCCTGAGCTCTCTCTGTTTCCTGCTACCATACTAAGAGATAATGTTTCTCTGTGATGCCCTCTGCCATGCGCCCTATCTTGAAGCCAGCCAACTGCAAACTAAAATCTCTACATACTGTGAGCTGAAATAAACTTTTCCTCCTTTAACTTGTGAGGGTTAGGTAGTTCATTTGTATTTTAGCGACGAGAAAACGAAGACAGTCAAAAGTTTACCTAGGTCCCACAGCAATGAAGACTGAATTAGGCCTCAAACTCAGGCATGTTTGATTCCAAGGTCCATTAACCACTAGCAATGCCACCCAGCCACCCAGTGGTTGCCGGACTTTCGCTGTAAGCACGTGCCTTGGCGGCCTTCACACATTGCCTCCTTTACCGGAAAAGCCCTCGTATTTTTTTCTTCTTCCTTTGTTTTTCTTTTATGCTCTTCTTCACACACAATGAGAAAGCACACACAATTCTTAATGAAACTTCTCTGATTCCCTCAGGCAGACCGGGTGGCCCACTATCACATCTTACACAATCCTTTACTTACATTTTTCTTCTTGACCTTTTGTTCCTTGAGTAGAAATCCTGTCTTCTTTCTCTTTGCAACTGTTGAGCACAAATGCTTGGTTACAGTCACTGCTTAATAAATGACAAGGGAATGAAATTTTTAAAAGCCTGCTAACTTTGATAATTAAGATTGTATTCAGATATGTTCATAATTTTCACTAATATAAATAACTAAAGTGGTCAAAATAGCCAAAACACTGTCCACGTGAAGTTTCAGAGAGTCTTTCGCATGTGCCGGTTGCATTGGGCCTTACTCATTTATTTAGTTATTTGGGCTGCTTTGGACCCTTCAGCAGGGCGTTGATCCGTGCTTACACCCCTTGAGAAAGTTAACAGATATAAAAACTCAGCCAGTCTTCCATATAAACAGCACTGGGTTCTATGTTGCGTTGTTCTTGTAACCAGTGTGATCTACAGTGCATGCGACTTAATTTAGCGCCCACTCTCAGCCCTGTTTGTTCCTGGATTATCTTCACCTGTTGAGCTTGTAAATAAGCCAGGCTCACTCTCGCACTACCCTGTGCAGATATGAGTCATCTCGTAGCACAGTATACATGATATAAGGTATGCTAGTGCGGTTTTGTGATAATTTTTTCTTCTTTTTCCCATCCATGTAAGCACCTTTCACACTTACCCTTCTTTTTCCTTGCTGTGAGCACAGATGCAATGCCAGGAGCGATAGCAGCCATCCTGTATCTATGAGAAACAAGCACCAGACTAAACATGGCAAAATGGTAAATCGAAAAGCAGTTAAATTCTCCACGACAAAGGTAAGCTGATGCTTCCACCTCCAAATCTATATACAAACTTTGTTCCAAGTTAAAAAGGAGAGCCATTCTTGCTTATACCCTAATTTCCTCTTACAGATACCAAAATGCCTTCCTAGCTAGTGCCCATACAAAACAGTGTAGAAATAGCCTTTTATAAAGATATATATGGGGGGGGCGTGTTAGCTAAATAGTAAAGGATATTGTTTTGTTTATTTATTATGTTATCTCCAGAGTTTAAATCAATGATTGGCAGACAGTAGGCATGCAATAAATATTTGCTGACTGAATGAATCGTGTAACTATGCGAGGAGATGCCCCGTGACGTGTATGCCTTAGATTTACTTTTGCAAGATGCACTTTCAGCTGGGTCTCTGAAATCTGATGGCCACTAACTGTATCTCACAGCCATGGTTTCATGTAGCCTCAGAAAAGGGCAAAGATGTGAATCACAGAACCTTCTAAATTTGGTGAAACCTCACACTTGTTTTATTATAATATCACAAAAGCCAATTTTAGAAGATTCCAGCAAAGGGACCTGAACCCTCAGATCTACAGAGAGCTGTGTTATTTGTACCTCGACCCTCTGCTGCTTAACTGGGATCTCTGGATCCTTCATTTTTTCCCTTAGGCAGGATGTGATCTGATAAGAAGGCTGCCTCGATCATTGATATATAGTCATAAAAGTTGTAGTTTACTGCCCCTTCTTTACATTTACCATCAGGGAGATGATGGAGATTCATGGAGCATAGAAGTGTTGTTAGGTAAACTTGGAGATTTATGTATATATTCACATATTTTGCTCTAAGACTTCATTCCTCTATATACTAGAGGCATCAAATGACATCTGGGCCAATTCCGTGCTTAAAAAATTCATCATGACTCATCATTCCTCCATGTATCTTTAAAAGATGTTTTTAAAAGAGAATTCTTCCTCCTGTTGATTTACTCTTGCAAAAACAAAATCATACTATATTTACAAGACTTGATATATTTTGATAAAATACTTTTATACACACAATTGTTTACTGACTGTGAGTGTAAGGAAAGCAATCCTAAAAGTAATCTAAATAACTAGAAATGAAGTTCAGTATTCTGCCAACAATGAATTCTTGACTCTGAAAAAAAAATCAGAATCATCCACATTATTATCCCTCCTTTTTGTAGATTTCCAGTAAGATCTTCATCCTGGTTGTCTTAAACTAATCCCTTGTCAGTCTTTATCACTAGCTTTTTATGTAAGAACACATCACTGGGGCCTCTGGGGGATTTGTGTGCAAGATAGCTCTGACTATGTCCAAGGAGAAACTGCTCTATTGAGAACAGTCTGCACTAGTCCAACGGTTTGCTTCAGGGAAGCCTGAAGTAATAGCCTCGTCTCACTTTGTTTTTAAAAATAAAAACACATGTGGTGGTATGAATTCAGTTTCCGTGAATATCCTACATGTTGGCTAGAAGACATACAATTCTTAGTTTTTGCACAAGAATTTGTTCAACGTTAGGAAGACCTTTTAGTTTTCTACTTTCGTTTGCAGTACATTAGCTCCAATAAGCACATAGGAAATGCTGACATTTCTTTAAATTGAGCCTGGAAATCACTTATAAAAGGCAAATCTGGGAGATGCTTGCCTCCTTTTGTCCTTCCTATTGTTTTCCACTCAGGATCTCCCCTATCTGTGCCTAAATCTATTTATCTATCTTTGGAGAAATTGTGCTGTGTTTGTTTTTGTGAAAAGTCTTTGGATTCCTCTGTGGATTGTTGACCTGAGCTCTAACCTCACCTCTCCAGCCCTAAGGAGATCTGAGCTTTATTTATAAAGGAAGGAGTCAATTGACAGGCCAGAGACAGGCAGTAATGAAATGCTGAAATCAGGTGGTGGCAGCTCCAGCCCTTTCACAGGACACTGAGCATGAATGAAGACTCAAGGGCACCTTTCAGGGAAAAGCAGAGGTGAGGACTGCGTGGGGGTGGGGCAGGTGGCCACGCTGAAGCTCCCATCAGCCTTTGTCTTTCAGAAACATTCCCAGCTGTGCAATTAGCCTGGTGTATGGAAGAACACAGCAGCTCACTGCAGAGATGCAGCGCGCTGCAAACTATTTTCTAACCTTAAGGGACTTTAGACATAATCTATGAAGCAATGAAAAGTATGAATGTTTCACAGATTATCTCCCAACCTTAGCGTCCCGGGAGCACCCCTTTTACAAGTCTGTGGTTGATGTTCCTTTGGGCAAGGAGGTTGGATCCCTATTTTGGGAGCTGACAACAGGAACAGTCAGTTTGGCTGTGTTTGTGCTCTTGAGTGTCTTTAAGCAGCCACAAAATTTGGCTTCTTAATATGAAATGACACCTGATATGAAACTGTCCCCTAAGGAGGTGTCAAACACAAAAATTCACCAGGGACTAGGAAGCACAAATCCAGATGAACACGCACACGGAGCCAAAGGCTAGGTGCAATAAAAGAAACCGGTGAAGTTCAAGTTGTAACAAATTTTAAACAGGATCCCATATGCTTTATTGGGGGAAAAAACATCTCTAGGGGCTTGGTTGGAGGATAGAAAGCTTTGCAGAGGCTATGTCAAAAAGATTACAGAAATATTTTAGAGAGTACTTAATATTTACTTAGTGTTTGTGAAAATCCAGGAACTATGTTAAGTGTTTTTAAAGCATCATTCCATAGGCTCCTGACTAAATTCTTTGAAGAAAGTGCTATTATGAGCCCCATGTTACAGTTAAGAAAAGTGAGGTTTAAAAAGACCAAACAATGCACAGTCAACTGAGTTTGTCAGAGTCCATGGTTCTAAATCTTAACTGATAGAACCTGTTTAAATTAACTCCAAATTTCAAACAGGCATTTTACCAACTATAATTAAGAAATAATCATCTGGAAAATTTTAATAGTCAGACATATTAGATAGACAGACCTAAGGTTACATGCATTCAAAGAAATTCAAATACTTGCCCCACACAGTAAACAATTTCAGAATATCTAGTTTGTCAAACTGACAGCCTTTCCTTTGAAATACTCATCTTTAAAAATATAGGCTCCAGGGCCAGAGATTTATCTCAGTGGCTTAAGCACCTGCCTGGCAAGCATGAGATCATGAGTTCAATCCTTAACTGGTACCAAAAAAAATTTATATATATATATATAACTTATATAGGCACTAGGCCCTTTTTTGGTTTCCATTTTAGCACAATGCTTATGGGACTTATACTCTTCCTTGGACCTTCTGTTTTCATCACTTCAAACGTCCTAACACCATTAGGTAAAGGTACATGACAGATTTTTTTTTTTACTAAAACGTACTTTAGCTCACATGGCTAAAATGTTCAGTATCTTCTTAAAAAATAAAAAATAAACAATAAAAGCACTGCTTGGATCCGGAAAAGGCACTAAGTACAAACGCTTGAGCAGCAATGTTAGTTGAGAACACTAATATTTATTCTCCCCACTAGAGGACAGTGCATGAAAGAGCAACGGTGCTCACCTCTGCGGTTAGACAGTACCAAAGACTACAACAATCAGCCCTTTGTTACTTTCCCTAACCCACGTGCACAGCACATAAAGATTTTATTTCTTTGAAAGAAAAAGGAGAAATAAATACGTTTGCTCTAACTCAAGGCAGAAATCAATGATGATGCTGTCTTAACTCGCTGAGCACAGAAAAAGAGAAATTCTAGTACAATTTAATATTCAGATTCCCAAAGAATAAATGAAAGTGGATATCCTTGTTAATATAGATGAAATCCTTTTACAATAAACTCTTTTAAAAAGGGAGCTGAGACTGAGTGCTCAAAAAAAATCTCATTTGCTCTGGTCTGATGATCATTAATATTGTGGCCAACAACTGATTTCAAAAATATCTTATTTTCCTTCCTTAGTATAAAATAGTCACACATGTTATATGGTATAAACCAACTCAAAAATTATTGAATATTATGAAACAGTTAAGCTTTGCTCTTTGCAGAAGGGGCTGAGTATTGGAAGGCAAGTTTTTAAAGGTAGTTTTGAAGACAAATTTTTAAAGGCTAAAAAATCTTTTTGGTTGCCTGTGTGAGTCTTCCAGCAAGAACATCATTAATTAGGCAGACTGCCCAGGAGGAAACATGGATTCTTTAAAACAAAATTAAACCCCACAATCCCAGCGCTTGACCTTTGCTGCAGTAAGATGACAAGGACTCCCAGGGACTACTTGAACATTTGTACTTTCCAAAAGGGGCTGGTGGGAATGTGGGGAGAGGAGAAAAATAAGTGACAAAATGAAGGAATTTACCAAAGGATTCAGTCAACTCAGATCATTCACCACTCAGCAAGGACTTACTGTGTAACTATAGAATCACAGAAATGGAAAATATTGGTGAGTTTAGCACCATGCAGATTAAATGGATGTAATCAACAACATAAATGTAACATGAGGGACAGAGAGAGTAGAAAGAGGTCCAATGTAAGAGTAAGGTTATGAAAGGCACTGCTTTCACCCTAGCTCAATCAAATAAGTCCCCTTCCTTCTAAAAAGCTTACACTGTCGTGAAAAAGATCCCCTGACACCAGCTTGACTGTCCACTCCTCTGGCTGGAGGGCACCCTGAAGAGTACTGGGTTTCATTCTCATTCACTTCAGCCCTTGAGCTCAGCAGAACAATTTAGAGAACATTGAAAGCCATATGTCTAAGCAAAATCACTACTATCTGAAGATGAAGAGTTTTTTCCCAACACGCCCCAGATGTCCTTGCCCTGGACAACAAACCACGCAGTGCAACACAGTTCCCTTCTCGGAATGGAATTACAGGCCCGTCTGCTCCCACTGGCAGTGAGTGGATGGACAGGAGCACATGCAGAGCAACTCTGATGCTCTTCACAGAGCTCTTTCTGTTAGAGGCCCATCGTGATCTCATAAACTGCTAACTTCTAAGGAAAAAGCTTCTTGTAGCTTTTGAATGTACACAAATCTAGGCACAGATACATGGACATCTGATTAAAGAATCTTCAACTTTAAAAATGTCAAAGCAGGAATCTTTTTTAACAATTAAATAATTGTCTTTCAAATTAATTAACTGCAATGGTAGAATATTGGACGTGGAGGAGATTTTAGAGATCTTTTATGTATCTGCATCATCTACCCTTCCACTCCCATGTATGAATAAGGAAATAGCAAGTGAGATGTTTTTCTTGAGTTAAGAGCAGAGTTTTGGAAGAACTGGTCTTCTAAGATTCTCAGGCTGTAGGTTGTTTAGCAAAGAACTATAAATAGGAGATTACATGTTCATATAAAGATAAAGTGACTTTAAAAGCCATCATGTTATCCAATGACATTTGCTTGCTAAGGAATTCTACATTGTACAACTAATCAGAAATATATTTATAAGAAATACTGAAATTCTATTGTGAAGGATAATAAAAAAAATATTCACAAACACTATTTATTATATGTAGTCACGACCAACCAGGCTATTTCCAGTCTTATCAAAATCACGATGGCAATAAAATGTCTCCTTGTCCTTCCAACCTCCTTATTAAAATGCATTAAATTTGTTTTTCTCACACATAGAAAGATAAGGTAATTAATTTCAGGAACTGCTTATCAGCAAAATGTGAAATAGCAGGCGTCAATAACTGGAGTTTTAGGACAGGATAGGTTGTAAGAATTTTACTTCACAGCTGCTGAAAACAAGTATGTGGCAAATAGAAGGCAAGGGAATTATTTTCTCTTCAGAAAGCAAGAAAATGGAGCAGTTGATTCTATTAAACAGGCAGCCAGCAGGCTGCTGTAGTTTGCTTATCTGTCAGTCAAAATATTCAAAGAGGGGGGAAATGATGAGGAATGGGTTCTCAACCTTCGCTGTCAATGGTGACATCAGTCTTGGAAAAGGCCATATGAATACTGAAGTCATTTGCATTCAGTTTCTACAAATTTACATGTCACAGTCACAGGTTTTAATTTCCGCCACAAAATAAATCAGTGAAAACTGCTTGCATCAATCTCAGATCTGAAGGTTTTTGGCCTAATTCATCTGAAATACCTGTATCTTTGTCTATCTCTGTATATGCATATTCAGTGTGTAAGCTCAATCATAACTCCTAATTTAGCAGAAAAGATACTGGGTATTTGGGACCCATTCTTTTTTTTTTTCTGTTTTAAATAGGAAGGAATATTTTGAATATATTTGACTTCAAGGATAAGGAGCTTAAATTTACCAACTCTCATGGCTAAAACAATAGTTTCTGCACAATACATTATTCTCTGTGTACTGTCTACTAATACATATCTATCAACCTATTTACTTTTCTCTTTCTTTTTTTGTTTTAAAAGGAAAAAAATAAAATTTAAAAACAAGATAATAGGAGGGTAATAATGATTAATATATTATATATTGTTATCTTTGAATTAGTTACTCAGAGTACAAGATATAAGCATTTAGTTGATCAAACAACATTAGTACAAACCTTTTTTTCAATGAACTAAGAGAAATTAGTAGTATAACTATCTTAACTCATATATATATATTGCTTTTCTCTTTCTTTTTTCCATTCCCCCATTTCAGTTTCTCTTTTCCTTTTGAAGTTTCTTCTGATTTTACAGTACCTATTGTATATTTTGGATCTTATTTACTCTTTCGGTTTCTCACACTAGGGAGACAATATGATGTTTACACATGTGAGTCTGGTTTATTTCACTCCTGAGTTTGGTCTCAAGTTGCACTCATTTACCTACAAAAGTCTCCAGTTTATCCATCTTTATAGCTGAGTAGTACTCCATTCAATAAAAAGACCACATCTTTTTTATCCATTCCTCAGTCAGTGAGCATTTGGGTTGCTTTCAAGATCTAGCTGTTACAAATTGTGCTACCATAAACATGGGTGCACATATATCTCTGTGATAGGATGACTTTAATCCTTCTGGGAAGATACCCAGAAGGAGAATAACTGGGGCAAATGGGACCTCCAATCCTAGATTTTTGAGGAATCTTCACACTGATTTCCACAGTGGTTGCACCAGTCTGTATTCCCACCAACAGTGAAGAAGAGGTCCCTTTTACCCATAATCTCTCCAGCATTTGTTATTGGTTGATTTCTTGATAATAGCCATTCTTTCTGGGTGAGATGGAATCTCAGTGCTGTCTTAATTTGCATTTATCAAACGACCAGTGACGTTGAACATTTTTTCATATATTTATTTGATGTTCGTATTTCTTCATCTGAGAAGTGTGTATTATCTCAGATGCCCATTTTCAGATTAAGTCTTTAATTTTGGCAGGTCTGATTTTTTTATTTGTTTTGGTACCGGGGATTGAACTTGCAACCTGGCACTTGCCAGGCGAGCGCTTATGCCATTGAGCTAAATCCCCGGCTAAGTCTGATTTTTTTGAGTTCTTTACATGTTCTTGATAGTAATCCTTGGCCTGAGGAACAACTGGCAAACATTTTTTCCCACATTGTGGGTTGTCTCTTCACTCTGTTGGTGGTTTCATTTTCTGTGCAAAACTTTTTAATAAGATGAGATCTCAGTTGATTCTTTGTGATAGTTCCTGTGCGACCAGGGTTTTATTCATAAAGTCTGCCTACACCAATGACTTCAAGAGTTTTACCTACTCTATCTTCCAGCAGATTTAATGTTTCTATTTTAATATAAAGATCTTTGACACATTCTGATTTTAGCTTAGTACATGGTGAAAAATATGGGTCCAGTTTTAATCTTTAGCATGTATAAAGCCAGTTTTCCCAGCACCATTTATTAAAGAGACTATCTCTCTTCCAGTGAATATATTTGGCACTTTTGTTAAAGATAAGGTAGCTGAGTATGTCTGGAGTTGTTTATGCATCTTCTAATCTGTTTCACTGATCTTTGGGTTTTCTTTTTTTTTTTTTTGCTTTTTGTTTGTACTATATCATTTTTATCACAGTAATTTTATAGTATAATTGGGGGGGTTCTAGGGATTGAACTCATGACCTTGTGCTTGCCAGGCAAGCACTTACACCACTGAGCTAAATGCCTGTCCCTGTAGTTTAGTTTCAAGTCAGGGATTGTGATATCTCCTGCTTTGCCTTTGTTACCCAGAATTGCCTTTTGTATTCTAGATCTTTTCTGGTCCCAAATGAATTTTAGGATTGTTTTTTATAATTCTGTGAAATATGCTGTTGGAATTTTGGTCGAAATTTCATTAAATCTGTATAACAGTTTTGGAAATATGGCTATTTTCAGTATATTGGTTCTTTCTACCCAAAATCAAGGGATATATTTCTATTTTCTGACATCTTCTTCAGTCCTCTTTTTCAGAGTACTATAGTTTTCAATGTAGTTTTGCATCCCTTATTAGATTGATTTCTAGGTATTTCATTTTTTTGGATGCATTGTGAAAGGTGCTTTTTCCCTAAATTGTCTCTCAGTGAGTTTGTTTTTCGTGTACAGGAAGGCTATTGACTTATGAGTGGTATCCAGCTACATTACTGAATTTGCTTATTAAATCTAGTAGTTTTTTAGTGGAGTTTTGGGGGTCTTCTATGTAAAGTTTCAGGTCATCTTCGAATAATGATAATTTAAATTCTTCCTTTCCTATCATTATTCATTTTTTTTCTTATCTAATTGCTCTTGCTAAAGTTTGCAAGGACTGTGTTGAATAAGAATGAAGACAATGGACATCTTTGTCTTGTTCCTGATTCTAGAGAGAAAGTTTTCAGTTTTTGTCCATTTAGTATGATGTTGGCTGTTGGTTTGTCATACATGGTTTTTATGTGATTGAGATAAAGACCACCTATTCTGACTTTCTGTCAGGTTTTTTATCATGAATGGGTGTTGGACTTTGTCAAAAGCTTTTTCTGCATCTATTGAAATAATCATATGATTTTTGGTCCTAGGCTCTGTTAATATGGTATATCGTATTTGTTAATTCACATGTGTTGAACTATCCCTGCATGAAACCCAGTCATGACATATAATCTTCTTGATGACTGTTTGCCAGTATCTTATTGAAGATTTTTGCATGTATGCTTATTAGGGAGATTTGCCTGTAATTCTCTTTCTTAATATCTAGGACTCTAGATTTTCTAATTTCTTCTGCATTTTCCATCTTATTAGAATACAAGTATACAAATTTTCTTTTTTCTTTCTTTTTTTTTTTCTTTTCTTTACAATACAGATTTTCTAAGCTGTTTTTTAAGGGTGGTTTTCCAAAGCTTTTTTGTTGCTGTTGTTTTGTTTTGTTTTGTTTTAAGAACTGTAGAACATTTTAAAACTTATCTGAAAGTGTAAGATAAAAACAAAGGTGCTTTTGCTGAATCTGGGGAAAAGCCCTTAGGCTGGTTCTACAGTGTCCCCACTTTCCTTGTCTTCATCTTTTTCCTTGGAAGAAGAGAGATGTGTGTGTTTGGGAGAGGGCCGTGGTGGTTGAGGGAATAGCTGTGACACTGTGGTGTCTGCCCATTGGTAATCTCAAGAGGAAATGTCTGCAGCAACAATAAAACAGGCTGCTCCGATTTTTACCAAAGCCAGTGATGAAGAATTCATAATCAACTCTGCAATCCCCATTTTTAAGTTGTACTGACTGGAAACACTGTAGCAAACATTCTGAATAATGAATCAAGTACTAAATAGCCCCTCAATCATAGCCCATGCATAAACAGGGCACCAAAGCCAATGGCAGGTAGAATAATTCAGGAAGAATCAGTTGTTGGCCATTTATAAAGAAAGTATCTCAATTTACAGTTTCTAATTTATTTGCATTTTAAAACTTCAGTATATAAAAAACCTCTTTTGGCTGTTGTTCAATACTTGTATATAGTTGGCCAAGTGGTGTTTAATCACACATTGGAGTCAGGGTTGGTTGGGGGCTCTACGCTCTCAGGGAGGGGACTCACAGCTGCCTAAGCTCATTCCTCAGTCAATTGCTGCAAATCATTAGGTGTGCAGGGCCCTGTAACTCTTCTGTTGCTTCCTTTCTCCCCTGTTCAGCCTCTGCTCTCCACTTAGATAGTAACAGTAAACTAGTTTCCTCCATAAAAAGATTCCAGGTGCAGAATTTTCTTATCAAGTGTCTGTCATGCATGACCCAAAATATAGAGACTATTTGATTTTAGTTCTAATTATCCCAAAATACTTCAAAGTCTCCTACTATGAATGATCCAAAATATGGTGGATATTTAAATTTAAGCCAAAAAAAACCCTTTGTTATGGCAAAAACACATCACCATTAATTCCCCTCAAAACGCTCACCCTGGTGTTAAACACATGTATCATATTGTGCTTGCCACTCTCTGCAGCAGTTCCTGTCTCATAATTATCAGTAGCTGTACTGTCATGACTGCCTCAAAGTCCTAAATTAATTGAAAACATTTATCTTTCGTGGTTACTTTGACTTTGGGAAAGAGCCAGATGTCACAGAGTGCCAGATCTGGAGAGCAGGGTGGCTGAGGACTCGCCATGAAGTCTCCATAGCCTGACTTTCTAAGGCTGACCCCAGCAGCAGCACTCACCCTAGTCCCATCAACCCCCAGACCTGTTAAATGGCTAGAACAATGGGACAGGTGCCCTCAAAGTGAGGGGGAGACTTCTGAAGGTGGTTAATGCCAATGTGTTTTTCACTTGAATAATTAAAATTTTTTTGAACATTCATTGTCTACTTTTATCACATCTCATACCTGTACTGTGTCAAAGTGTGTACTTTTTTATTTTTTAAGTAGAACATTGCACCCTAGAAGTAACTCATCAGATCATTCATATAAAGCCCAGATGATCAAATTTTATAGTCCCAGTGACAACATTTTATAGTAAACATTAGAAGAAATAGGTGAGTAGATGATTTACAATTGCCTATGACAATGTACCCGGCAGAGTGGGTGTTGGTGTCTTTTTAAACATCAGCTCAGCTTCACTCTGCAAATTGTGCAGATTGCTTCTGATTCTCAGGTGTTTTCTAGGTCAGAAAGGATGCTGTTACCTTGAAATTAACATGTCTTAGTAAATTTGAATCAGTCCCAGGCATTATTGCAGGTTCCAGTACTTGGACAGCAAGCTCAACCCTGCATAGATCTTTTTTCCCACAAGTCTATTGGGAAGGAAGAGCTAAAAGATGGGGGGGGGAGGGGGCAGAGTGACTTTTCAGTGATTTTTAAATATCAATTATTTGCAGATATCAGAGTCCTTAGGGCTTTAAATGAACATTTCCATAATTCTTTCAGCAGATGTTTATTGTCTGACATATACTAGACATTGCCCAGGTTTGGTTTAAAATGAACAAGGTAGTTTTCTTCCGCAAAGCTTATAGGCTTGTGCTGCAGACATAGAACTAAGCAATAAGGACTGAGAATGTACAGGCAAAAATACACAGGGGCTTCACGAGAATAGAGGAGCATACTGCAAGCAGGCAAGAGTGACACTGAGATGAGCTGGGCTAGAGGAGGTAGGAATAGGAGAGTGAGACGTGAGGTGAAAGTGAGGAGGAAGTGAGGAAGAGTAGGAACCAGAAACCAGGATTTGAGGGGTCTTGTGAATCAGACTAATTTATCTGAACTTGATCTATTTTTGCATTTCTCAGACTTTTTTTTTTAATTTTTATTTAAAGAGAAAAAAAGCAATACAGAAAAGAGGGTAGAAATAATACAGAATTTCAAAAAAAAAAACAAAGAAATCACTACTTGATAAATTACATATTGTCTTCTTAGAAATAGTTGTTCATGTTACAAAATTAAGACATACAAAGTGAACAAACAGTGAGGCTGCAAACAGTTCTGTTCAACGGTCCAACAAAAACCTGGTAATATGGTTCTCAATCCCACCCACTTCAACATACATGCAGTTACATCCTTTAGAGCATTTTCTTTTCCTCTTTTTGCTTTTTAAGTACATTATCTGTTTAGTTATATTATGTTCCAGCTTTCTCAGTACCTTATTGATCTGTTTTGTTTTTGTTACTTCCTTTTTAATCACCTTATATAATTCTGTTGTTTTGTTTTTGAGTTTCTCATCAATGTCACAATCAGCTTTGGTGGAGTTGGGAGTTTTGGGAGGTATTTTGTTACCTTATTTTCTCATGTTCTCTTGTTTTATTTTTATTTAATTTTTATTAACTTGGAGGTATAATATACAACAAAACAGGATGGAATAAAGCCAATTGAGACAGTGCGGTGAAATTGGCACAGAACATCACAGCAGGTCACCAGGACAACAGTAATAGCAACATTGTATATCTCATTGTCTTCACAATAGTTGTTCTACTAGGTTCAGCAAACTCAAAAGAAATACACAACATTATAGAACACATCAACACAGAGTATTGAATAGAGCACCACCATTAATCAGGACAAAGCAAAACAGCGATAAAAATATCTGCCTTCAGAGATAGTAGAAGGAAACTCTCCCTACTTGCTGTACTAAATATGGTCACCTCCTAAGAGATATCCAGATCCCCGGATCCCAATTGTTAATGGGGGGGGGGGGGGGGGGGTATGTTTGATTCTAAGCCCGAGCCCCAGTAGGCAGCAGGCTGGTTGCTGGTTGGCTCGGCGCCATGAGTTCCAGCATGGCGCAGATCTCAGGAGATGCTCTTGCTTCTGGTTTCCCTGCCATGGGGTGGCCGCTGCTTACAAGACCACAGTCACTCTACAGGGCGGCAGGCTGCTTACTGGTTGGCTCGGAGCCCTAAGTTCCAACATGGCGCGGATCTCAGGAAATGCCATTGCTTCTTATTTCCCTGCCCTGGGGTGGCCACGGCTTGCCAGACCACAGTCACTTACCAGGGCAGCAGGCTGGTTGCTGGTAGGCTCTGCATCCCCGAACACAAGATAAACAAGAAGTATCTTCTGGGAGCATTGCTTTGGCCAAGGGATAGATGCCCCAAAAGGGCTGGCATCTGGCTCCCCCACAGCGTCCCACACATGACTCCGATTCACAGGGAGGGGTAGCTTCTTGGTGATTTTTTGTTTTCTTCCCCCCACAGTCCACAAATGGTGCTGATCCATGAGAAAAGGCTGGCATCTGTCTGTCCCCACAATGGCCAAAGAGCCACCCCCCTCCCCATAAGTAACTGGCTGATCTAGATAAACACAGGCTATGATGATGGCTGTTGAGGTGGAATACAATTTAATGCTTGCTGTGTTTAGTGTTTGACTGTGCAGGTCTAAAGCTGGTGGTCTGATCACCTATTTAGAGGATAGCAATGCAGCATAGCAACTATGTGTGGTCTCCTTCTGAGGGTGGTGGCCATTGTTGATTTACTATTGTCTTGTTTTGAAGTCCTATATCATCTTCATTGTTTTGTTGGGTTGGGTTTTGTTCAGTTTTGTTTTGTTTGATTTTATTATATCTGATGGCATGGGCAGCCTTTTCAAAGATAACAAGATATATTATGGTAGCCATTTTGGATTTACTATTATCTAGTTTTGAATTACTTTATTGCATTTATTATTTTGTTTTTGTTGGTTCTATTCTGTTCAGCTTTGATCGATTTTCACTATGTCTGAAGGTATCTGCAGCTATTTTGAAGAAGCAGGAGGCATATGGCAACCATTGTTGATTTCCTATTGTTTTTAAGTCTACACCGGCTTATTTTGATTGGCTTTTTTCTGTTTTGTTTTGCTTGCCTTTATTCAAAATAAAAAAATACGTTACTAAATGGCTAGTATGCAAAATCTACATATATCTATTAAACAAATCATGAGATTTAAGATATTTTGTGCATGTGGTAGGTAACTTCAGATTGTATCTCCAGACCTGCTCTCTCCTGCTATTGGGGCAAACCCTTATGGAAAAGCTTGCAAAGCATGTTGTGATGAGGAGCTGTTTAGGAATTTTAAGAAGACCAATGACAGGAGCCAATTTGTAGTTTAGAAAGACCTCAGGCTGTGAGGGAGACAATGATTCAGAATGCAGTGAGAATGAAAGCAATTAGAGCTGCTAGGAGGATATTTCAGTCCTGGGTAAGAGAAATTACACCAGTTTCAACACGCAGTTTCAACAGGGATTAAATAATTTGCAAGATATTAGAGTAATGAAATCTATGGGGTAGTTGGTGATTTATCTATTGATTTAATAAATGATTATTGACTGGCTACCATATTCTGGGAATTGCTCCAAGATCACAGCAGGCAAGAACACAGGAAGAGTCCTGTCTTTCCAAAGCCTATCTTATAGGGCAAAGGGACAAACATCATGAAACAAACAAGAAATTAACTCAGTTGTATCCATCAGCCATAAATGCTCCAAAGGAAGCCAACTAGATAAAATGACATTTCCTTGAGGAGCATGTAAGGTGGCCTGAAGCGGGATTTGAGAGTGAACAGGGAATGAGGCAAACGTGGTGAGTGAATGACAGTATCCTGTGTTGAGACCAGGGACACAAGAAGAAGCAGTACTGTATTTGATAAAATGATGTTGAGTTTGGTTTGCAGGATTTAGGAGGTGTACACACAAGAGAATTGCTTTAGAATCTGTATCAAAACTATAAAGAGGTGATAGAAAAGCATTAATACTCGACGACATACATGCATGTATGTACACACACACACACACACACACACACAAACACAATATGGAACACCCTCCATCCCCTGAGTTGGAGAGTACTGAAAACGAAGATCAAAACAGCAGCACTATGCAATGAGAGGGAGGTCCTAGGGACCTCCTGAGCAGGTGTGAGGGTTTGAATGACGGACCATTTATTCTTTATTACCTTGAGATCATCATTTGTGTAATAAATGGCAGGTTCCTCTGCAGTCAGTGGATAGTCTGATGTGTCACAGTCTGATTTGGGACACAGCCTCCTGGGCTTTTATTAGTAGAAATAGCTCTGTGTGTGCATAGGGAGCATTAACCAGTGCTCCTCTGGGCCTTCTCCAAAAAGCACTTCCTCATCGTCCACCTGAACTTCAAAAACAGCACCTGCAGTTCCCAGAGACTCCAGGCTGTAATGACGCCCAGAAGCCTCTACTCCCAAAAGCCAGTAATATAATGAAGGAGTCTGGTGCTCTTCCTTGCAAGTTCCCTAGAGCCTCCATTAGGGAATTTAAAACCCTGAATTCCAAGTATGTGTTGACATTGAAAACCCCCATATTTTCCTCCCCTGAAAACGTGAGACAATAAAACCTCCAGTGTGTAAAAGGAGGAAGCCCAAGAAACCCTTTCTAGTAAGGAGAAATAATACACAAACAACCTTTCATCCACCCTCACCCTCCACCAGTTCTCCCACCCCTACAGAAGGTCTTTCTTCAACTGTTATTGCTTAATAAGGTTAACATTTACATAAACCTTCAAGTTGGTTGTCTGACTAGAGATAGCTCTTTGTGAGGCAGATTTAGCTATGATCTGCCCTTTGGTTTGTACTGAATGTTCATAACTGTAAAAGCCGCAGACCTCACTTGTGAGGTCTTCCAACATCAACACTGAAGAACACCCTGCCTTCAGGAAAGGATGCCTTCCTGAAAGAACAGTTTGAGTAAAAGACAGCACAGTTTCTGATGAGCAGCATTAATAGGTCTTTTCACAGGTCACTGCATTACAGTAGATGGAAATGAGTGATTTGCTCCCAACCACTCAGTTAAATGAGAAGAGCAAGTTTAAAAACTACTGCATGCTGGGCAGAGCTGAAAGACAGACATCTCGGGAGGAAGTTGACCTGATAATTGGTTATTCTGAAAGACTGGATACTAAAAGAAGAAACTAGAATATAAAATTGATAACATATGCTTAGCCAGATAACATATGCATATTCCTGGTTTAAATGTGGCTTCTCCCTCCAGCATTTGTCTTGGTTTTTCTGGCTTTTTCCCCCATATGCTCATATGCTGGCTTTTTCTGGCTTTTTCCCCCATATGCTCATATGCTGGCTTTTTCCGCCCAAACTCTGAGGCTATTTTTATACTTGTCTAAGTTTCGATGCCATAGAAACCAAAACTAAAACTCTCTAATTTTCTAAGTCTAGACATGAAGGGACCAATTATGCATGCCCATTTGTTGTTTCTTTTTCTGGGAAAAATCAGTTGGATTCTATTAATATAATTCTATAATCACACCTTTCCAAAGCAAAGACCGGATGTATCTATCACCTTTCTCTCTCTTTCTTTCTTTCTTTCTTTCTTTCTTTCTTTCTTTCTTTCTTTCTTTCTTTCTTTTACCTCTCTTAAGAATAAGATAAATTGTGGGCAGGGGATTTAGCTCAGTGGCATAAGTGCCTGTCTGGCAAGTGTGAGGTCATGAGTTTGATCCCTGGCACCAAAAAAAAAAAAAAAATATTTACAGAGCTGGGGATTTAGATCAGTGGCACAACTGCCTCCTTGGCAAGAGTGAGGTCATGAGTTTGATTCCTGGTACCAAAAAAAAGATTGAGAAGATTAAAAAAAAAGAATAAGATAAATTGCCTGGTAAGCATGAGGTCATGAGTTCAATACCTGGTACCAAAAGAAAAAAAAAGAGAGAGAACAAGATGAAACCCAGGCATGTACATTATGGAAGGATACTGTATATCATTTCCACTTTAGGCTAACACTTTAAAAAATAGTTTTAATTTGATGTTAAATAACACAACATATTGTGTTTCCAGTGTAAAGATATGAGAGAATTGAAGTTTTAAAATATCATTAGCCTAATGTGATTTAACCCTAGCAAGAATAATATTCCAACTCTAGGTCTTTTAATTCCAAAGATGTTTTGTTGTTTGTATATAGATGTGTTTCCTACTAGGAAAGCAGAAAGAGAAAAAACTGTAAAAGTCAAAGAAGACCTATAGAAAGAAAGATTTGGGCAGACTGTGTGCATTGGCTGATTTTGCTGGCCAGTATAGGAGGAGACTATACCAATGGGTTGACCTTTGTCTTGGTACAAGAACCACTGCTTAGGTCTTGGATCTATATCTGACAAGCTTAAAAACTTGATGGGATTTATATTCCAAAGTCAATCCAGTTGTGTATATCTTTCTCTTTCAGTTGGCGTGAAGATGTGTATACAAGCAGAATAATCTTTAAATCTATAAAATAAGAAATATAACAACTGAGTTGAATGGTTAATCAAGTTAACCTGCACATTCTCTTTCCATTCCCACACAAATTGCATGAGATGCCAAATTATGGCTAGAGCAAGCAAGCTTTTTTATATGATTCAAAGTATACAACGTCACACTTTGATAGCCATCTATACATTGGGAATTGATTACTAAGCTGACTAGACCAAGATCTGAATTAGCCTTAATATTTATATCTAAATTGCCAGTGTTTGTCTCTGGCACTCTATTTTCCAATGGTACTTTGGCTAAATAATCCTTCTTTAATTTACATTAGCACAATTAGACTATTGAAAACCCTTGAGGCCAAGAAATCATTTTGATATTTTTCTTTAGATTTCAAACATACATTTGTGTTTAGTCATTGTATTGTTCACAGTTCTATTTTCTTTCTTTTTTTTTTTCATGCCGGGGATCGAACTCACAACCTCGTGTTTGCCAAGCAGGCACTTACAACTGCTGAGCTAAACACCCGGTCCCACAGTTTTATTTTCAAAAGGCAGCTATTAATTTTATTTAACTCTAGTCAGAACCATTTGAAGACTTTAGCTATACCTGGGACAACAAAATAACCCAATTCTCATTAGGGTGACATAATAAATTTGACAATAAACAGAACACTAAAAATATGGAAATGATACCATTCTTTTAACAAAGCTATTTCTTTGTACAGGGGATCAAACTCAAAACCATGCACTTGCAAGGTAGGTGCTTATGCCACTGAGCTAAATACTCAGCCCAGCAAAGCTATTTCTTAATCAGACACTTTGTGGAGAAAATTTCAAACACCTCATCTGTAACCATAAAACTATTATTCCAGAGGAAACTTATACAGAATTATATAAAATTTAAATAAAAATTCTGCCAAGAAGTAAACTTGTCAAATTCTGTTTTTACTTTATCAGGGCCTTGACCTAACAGTCATCCATCCATAAATACGGGAGATGAATTTGCCACCACTGGAAAGAGATAACAATGGGCAATTTTCCAGTACAATTGCTCAAAGACAGGACAGCATTGTGTAGACTGCAAACACTTGGACAAAGGATGTGGCTTATTTATGAGATAAAGTAAGGGCATGAAAGAGGAAATGCTACTTTTAAAGCCATTACAAACACCATGAAAAATTTTTTTTAAAAGATAGTGCCATTGAATTGAGGAAGGTTACATTCCAAAACATAATTCCAACTCATGAACAGAGAAAGGCGTGCTACACTTGTGGACATCAGAAAACCCACCAAATTTCAATCGCTATTGTGTTATATAAATGCTGAAGAGGGAAGATGGATAGCCAGTAATTACTAGAGGATCACTACTATTGATGAGATAAGGATGTCAATGGGACCAAATCTGCCCGTTTTTCAGTCCAGTAGAAATGGAGGAGGAGGAGAGAGGGTAAATGGAACAGTGACTCAGAGCTGGGCTTACAGGTGCGCTAGGCAGGAATGGTGCACGGAAGGAGCAGGAAGAAGTTCCTTCCCCAAAACAATCCTGCCTCTATTCTCTGCCTGGGAAATTCCCCCACTGAATTTTTCTACGACAGTGCTATTTTTTTCTCAAACTCAAAATATTATTGGCAATAAAAAGATATTAAGTTCCTACCAATTAATTATTCCTTAGTAGGAAATAATTTAAACATTTATTAAACAAAAGTTTATTTATGTATTAGGTCCTGTAATACCTACTGGGGATCCACTATGGAACTGATGCAGATATAATTCTTTGTCTCATGGATCTTAGCTTCTAGTAGGAGAGATAATCATCCACCATATAACCCCTAAATGAGATAAGAGTTGTGTAGAGAAAAAAGACACTGCTTTTAAAAGAAGCAGTGAATTCATTTGGGCTGGGAAGTTTCAGGAGGAAACGATCACTGAGCAGCCTGTTGAAAGATGAATAGGAGTTAACTAGGTGAAGAGAAGGACAGCAAATCACTTTACAAAAACAAAACAAAAAAAAACCAGTATGCTCACTATCCATAAAAAGGAGTCCTAATTAACCATAAATGGAATCAAGTACCTATTAATGACATAGCATGGTGAACCTTGAACATAATTTACTAAAAAGTCACTTATGTGAAATGTCTGTAATAGCCAAATTCATAGAGATAGAAGTCAGATTAGCATTTAGCCGAGCCTGGGGAGAGGAGGGATTAAGAAATAACTATGTAATAGAAATAAACTTTCTCTGTAAATGTTTTAGACCTGGATAATGGTGATTGTTATATAACATGATGAACATATTGGAATGTCATTGAGTTGCCCATTTTAAAATGGCTACATTGATGAATTAGTAGGTTGTATCTATTTTGCAATGAGACAGAGAGGAGGAAGGAGAAAAAGAAAGAAAAAGAAGAAGGAAGGAAGAAAAGAAAGAAAGAAAGAAAGAAAGAAAGAGAGAGAGAGAGAGAGAGAGAAAGAAAGAAAGAAAGAAAGAAAGAAAGAAAGAAAGAAAGAAAGAAAGGAAAAATGAAACCGAGAAAAGAGTAATATGCTCAAAGGTCCTCCTCTGAGCAGGAGCGAGCACTGTCATTTTTTGGAACTGAAAGATGGTGGTGTAGATGAGTGGCAGAGCCAATGGGGGAAAAGGACAACTTGAGGTTAGGATGAGAACATATAGAGGGATAGAGCCTGGGTTAGTATGTGGCTGTTATTGGAGTCAGCACCATTCGTGAACTGGGAGGAGAGAGAACAATGGCCACACCAGTAAACAAGCCCAGTCTGAGAACCAGTCCCATATTCAGGTTGCCTCAGGACTGGGAACAGCCAGACCCCAGCCCCTTCCAGCATGTGGGCTGGCAAACAGGAAGTACCAACATCCCCCAAAGCCCTCCGTAAGCAACTTGCTTATCCAGAGAAACACAAGCTGTGATGAGCTATCAAGATGAAGTGCAATTGGATGCCTGTGGTGCTTTGGTGTTTCATTAACATTGCAGGTCTAGGGCCAGTGGTCTGATCATAGGTTCAGAAGATAGCAGTACACAATGTGGCATCTAGGGGTGATTGCCTTCTGAGGGCTGTAGCCATTGTTGACACCCTGTGGTCTATTTTGAGCTCTCATATTGTTTCCATCGTTTTTTTGGATTGGGTTTTATTCTTTTGTATTGTTTGATTATGTTAAATCCGATGGCATGAGCAGCTATTTCAAAGATAGCAAGATATATGGTAGCAATTTTGGATTTACTATTGGCTTGAAGCCCTTTATTGCATTCATTGTTTTGTTTTCATTGTTTCTATTCTATTCTGTTCTGTTTGATTTTTACTGTGTCCAAAGTTATCTGCAGCTATTTTGAAGACATCAAAAGGCATTATGGTAACTATTGTTGATTTCATAATGTTTGGAAGTGCTGTATTGCTTACACTGGTTTGTTTTGATTGGTCTTATGCTGTTTTATCCTCTTTAAAGTAAAAAAATTTAAAAAAAGATTTGGCCATTATTTTAAGAAGATTGGGAAGTAGGATGCAAAAAGTGTTCACCATGTGCAAAACAATAAATGTAATACATCATATAAACAAGCAATAACATGATCATATCAATAGATACAAAGAAAAGTCTTCATCAAAATCCAATATACATTCATTATACAAACCTTGAAGTAAATATGTAGAGAAAGGCCATATCTCATTCTGATAAAAGGCACTGATAACAAATCCACTGCCAACATCTTATTAAATGGGGAAAATCTGAAAGTATTTCTTCTAAAATCAAGAACAAAATAAGGGTGTTCATTCTTACAATTCCTGTTCAAGTGTAATACTTGAAAATTTTAGCCAAGAGCAGTCAGGCAAGAAAAGTAATAATAAAAATAGGACACATATAGGAAAGGAAGAATTTAAACTATCCTTACTTGCAGATAACACAATCCTTTACACAGGAAGCTCAAAAAATTGCAGTGAAAGACTCTTAGAACTAATAAACAAATTTAGCAAAGTAGCAGGATAAAAATTAAACACACAAAAATCAAGAGCATTCATATACACCAATAAGAAAGTTACCCGGAAAGAAATAAGGAAAACAATATCATTGATACCAGCTTCATAAGAATACCTGAGGAATTAAACTAACCAAAGAAGTTTAAGACCTTTATAATCAAATTGTGGTATGTTGAAAAAGGAGACCAAAAAGGACATTTTGAAAATAGAAAGTCATCCCTTTTCTTCAATAGGCAGAATCAATATTGTCAAAATGGCCATATCGCCCAAACTGGGAAAAAAAAATTATATATATATATATATATACATATATATGTATGTGTGTATATATATATATATATATATATATATATATATATATATATAGTTGATGCAATTATAATCAAAACACTAATATCTTTCCTCAGGAGTCAGAAAACACAAACCTAAAATTTATATGAAAGCAAAAAAGATCCAGAATAGCAAAAGCAATCTTAGGCAATGCAAGCAAAGCAGAAAGAATCATGATCTTGGATTTCAAGTTATACTGCAAAGCTAAGGTGATTAAAAACAGCATAGTCCTGGCATAAAAACAGACATGTGAATCAATGCAATGTAACAGAGGATGCAGAAACAACTCCAGACACATTCAGTCATTTGAGCTTTGGCAAAGAGACCTAAAACATACACTGGAGGAAATGTAACCTCTTTAATGAACAGCACTGGGGAAACTGGTTGTCACATATAGAAGATTGAATCTAGAGCCGTATCTCTTACCATGTTCTAAAATAAAATAGAAAGAGATCAAAAACTTAGATATTAAAGCAGAATAGTATGCTGTAAAACACTTGAAGCCATTGGAACAGCAAAGACTTTCTGTACAGAACCCCAGTTGCATAAAAAAAGAACAAGAATCAACAAATTAGACAATCAAACTAACAGCAAAAGAAACACTCAACAAAGCAAAGAGATAATTTACAGAATGGGACAAAATTTTTACTAGCTGTGTTTTGGACAGAGGACTAATATCTAGAATATATATTTAAAAAGAGAGACCAATCAAAACATAGGCAATTTTAATAAATAGACATTTCTCAGAAATATAGTGGCCAAAAAGTATATTAAGGTAATGTTCAGCATGTTTAGCCATTAAAGAAATGTCAATGAAAACAACACTGAGATTTCATCTTACTGCAGAAAAAAAAATGACTATCATTAAGAACTCAAAAAATAATAAATGCTGGCAAGGCATTGGGGAAAAGAAACCCTTCTACATTGCTGGTGGTAATGTAAACTTAACCATTAAGAAAACAATTACAGAAATTCCTCAAAAAGCTAAAATTAGAAATTCCATTTGACCCTACTATTCTTCTTCTAGTTATCTTCCTGAAAGTTAAAGACATCATATTACAATGAAACACTCATCACCATGTTTATAGCAGCACAACTCACAATAGCCACGTCTTTACAGCAGACTGTATGCCCATCAGCAGATGAATGGATAAAGAAAATATAACTCAGCCAGAGAGAAGGATGAATTTGTCATTTGTACTCAGTCAGAGAAGAATTCTCAGCTGATGGTTATAACAGATAGGTGTTTAGTTATCTTTGTCATTATATTATTTTTCTGTTGTTGATTCCCTTTCTTTCCCTTCTATTTGATTGATTGTTTTGTCTGGTGGATTCATTCTATTTGGATTCTTGGAGTTGTTGTCTTTATTTTCTAGAATATCCTTCAGAACCTTTTGGAGTTCTGCCTTGGTGATCAAGAATTTCTTCAGGTGTTCTTTACCATGGAAGAATCTTATTTCTTCATTGATTTAAAAAAATAGTTTTACAAGGCACATTGATCTCGGATGGATATTGTTTTCTTTTAGGGCTTAAAATCCTTTACTATAAGCTGTCCTTGAATTAAGAGTTTCTGTTGAAAAGTCTTCTGTGATTCTGATGGGTTTCTCTTTATAGATGATTTATTTCTTTTCTCTAATAATTTTTTATATTTTGTTCTTATGTTGAATTTCTGGAATCTTGACTATTATATGCTTCGGTATAGTTTTTTTAAAAAAAAATCATAGATATTTGGAGTTCTACATACCTCATTTATTTGTTCATCAAATTCTTTTCCCATGATAAGAAAGTTTTCTGCTATTATTTATGTGAGTAAACTTTTATGGTCGAGGATTTAGCTCAGTGGTATAGGCACTTGCCTGGTAAACACGAGATTGTGAGTTCGATTCCCGGCACCAAAAAAAAAAAAAAGTTTTTTTATGACCTTTGTTCTATATGCTTATTTTTCGTTGATTCCAATTAATCTTCTATTAACTTCTTTGCACCATTTGGCAGCTATTGGATTGAGTTTCCATGGTACTGTTTCACTTTTAAGAAGTCTTTCATTTGGTGATCAACAACCACAACCCTGTCTTCTAGATCTGATAGTCTATCTTCACATTGGTTAATCCTGCTACTTATACTTTCGGTGGAATTTTTAATCTCTTGGATATGTTTGAATCGTTTTATGGCATTCAGTTCTTTCCTTTGTTGGGCAGTCATGGTTTCTATGTGTTTCAATTTTTTATTCTAAATTTATGATTTTCTTTGTTATAGTCATCATCTCTTTAATTGTGTAATTATCCCTGTTTTGGTTTTGTCAAACAATTTATTCATCTGTTTTGCTATTTCTGCTACTACAACTTCAGAAAATTCTGCTGGGTGCTTTTATTTTCTTTGACTCAGTGCTTCTTGGATTTGCCTTGGGCAAGTTGGGGTTGTTGGTAGTATCCTGCTTCTATGTTTTCTCATTTTTTTATCGTATTCATTTGTTTCTTTGTTTTCTGCATTGAGGCTTGTAAATTGCTCATAGTGGGTAGCTTTATTACCAGTATCAAGGCCCCTTAAGGAAATGACTACTTTTCAGAAATGTCTTCTAGATGTAGCTGGCTGATGTACTGTAAATTTGTCCCAGGATCCTGCCTTTTCTGTCCATTAGGAATAAAAGGTTGCAGTCTGCTTGGTTCAGCACTCATTTCTTGAGTACTGGGATATAGCATTGTTTATGACTCTCAGACAATCTAGTTATTATCATACAAGGTACATCAATTGATCAAAACAACATCACCTTGACTGACACACTACAATCAATAATGACAATAGCATGAAATACTGGTTGGAAAATAACTGTGATAACTAATAATTTTCCACCTGTGACCCTAAGTACAAGATTTATAGTTATATATAACAAAATCTGAGACAAATCAGAAAATTATATACATAAGTGCCCACTCAACAAAACAATTTTGATGGAGACAAGATGGAGGACTGGTAGGTAGCAGGAGAGAGACCCCCTCTGAGAGAGACAGCTCAAATGCCAGAATAAAACACCCTGGAGAGACCCAAACAGAGATAGACTCTCACAACCCAGAAAGAAACTAAAGCGCAAAAACCCGCTCGAATAAGAGGTCCTGGGGCTACTATTAGTGAAGATAAGATCAGCGAGCACGGCACCACCTTGAGACGCCTCAATTCCGCCCGACCTGAACAAGTGATCAGTCACCGAAGCGACTGGCTTGAGCGCCGGAGCGCGGAGCTGAACAGCCCGGCGTGCAGCTCGCCGGGACCAGCACTGCACACGACCCACCCAGAGGCACCATGAATTCCCACCACAGCCACGCTGAAGTCGGAGGTCGGGCAGTCCAGCAGTTCTCGGGGACACAGTGAGTGATGGGTATAAGACCCTCCCATGGGAAAGGGGAAACCAACTGGACAACATGTTGGATTTGGGCAGGACAGCCCTAACTCCATAAGGAAGTGGCTTCAGCTGGTTACTCCCCTCGCAGAGCAGATTGGTGGAATCTGCTTGGACTAGGCCACGCTTCTGGCGGGAACCCAGTTACTTCTCTGAGATCAGTGCACACTGATGCAGTGAAGGCCTGCAAAAGTTGACTGGCCCAGAAGGGAGGAGCTAGCGCACACTGCCCGTGGGTGAACTCTAATCTCTGATAACCTATTGAAGAGGGCTAAAGCTCTTAGTCTGCGCCCTCTAGAGGAGCCTTAAACAATAAGAAAAGGGTCTGGGTATTACACTGTACACTTGTATGGAAGGAACCAAAAACATGATGAAAGGGAGAAATAAGAAAACACTCCCAGCCCCCAACCCTGAGAACATTGATCCAGGAGAGGTAAATACAAAAGAGACTGAGGGCAGCAAAAGTGCAACATCAAACACAGCGTTAGCGGACATAAAGAGATACATTCAAGACCTCGTAAGCGGGACCGAAACTGAAATATTAATTCAAATTAAACAAGAGATAAGTAGATTAATAAAAGAAGGCTGGGTACCTCTCAAGAAGACACAGACAGAAGAATAGAGGAACACAAATGGAGAGAAAAATTTAATGAAGAATTCAGAAAAAACCTAGAATTTATGAAGCAGATTCAAAGGGATTTTCAGGAAACTAAAGACTCAATAGAAAGCTGGCAAAACTGCTTAAAAGAAACCAAAGATAGACTATCAAAAATTGAACACAG
>PVJX010006363.1:0-78240 GCA_004027295.1 Dolichotis patagonum | reverse complement strand
CTTTATACTATTGTGTTATGTTTGATATTATTGTAATTGAAACTATGCTCAACTATAGCAGAGTTAGAGATATGGTGTTAGATAATGTTGATGTCCAGTTGACTTAATGTAAAGTACTGTGTTGCCTATGTTGTCCTCTTCTGATCTGCTCTGTACTACCCCCTTTTGTTTTATTCTCTTTTAAATAAAAAAAAAAGATATCACATGACAGTAATGTACACATACTGATGTTTATCACAGCACAATTCATAATAGCTGAATCTTTAACATAGCCTATATGTTCATCAGTAGATGACTAGACAAAGAAAGTGTGGGATCTACACATAACGAGCTATTACTTCACTATAAAGAAGGATAAATTCAAGATATATGTAGGGAAACAATGCATCTTGAAAGTATAACATTAAGTGAAAAATGAGACATACGAGCTTAAGTACCATAAGAAATATAAAAGATGAATAAAAGAAAACATGGAAATAGATTTTTGGCAAGTGGGAAGGGGATCAAAAGATCAAAAAGGGATGTAAAGACATTCAAGATGTATCACGCACATGTACAAACTATTCAAAATGAATGTAAAGTCTCAAACAACAACTAAATAGTAATAAAGAAATTATAGCAATACTGATAAAATAGGGACAGGGATCAGTGAGAGTAGAGAGAGGGAGGAAGACGGAGATGAGAAGGTGAACAGACCCATCATAAATGTGAAGTACATGTATGTCCTCCCTAAAATGGCTATAACCATCATGCACTGTGAACACGTACCACCAAAACAGTTAGAAAATAAAGAATAAGCATTCAAGAAGGTTATAGAAAGCAGAAGGGCTTTACACCCACTATAGAATAAGTTCTTAACATACACAGGCCTAAACTATGTGATTATTTTGGAAATCATACTACATCTTCTTAAGGAGGAGAGAAATGATTCTTAATTAGCGATGCTAAACTAGGGCTGAGGCAAGGTTCAAACCACACTTGGTAAGCCGGTTTTATAATTTTTCATTTAGGGAGCCAGTTAGGCAAGAGAGAGAGAAAAAAGGGCACCTAGCTTGGTAAAAGCAAGTCAAATTATTAATATTTGCTCACGACTTAATTTTGTACTAAGAAAAACCTATATACTTTACCAAATGACCATCAGGGCGTGTAAACAAATTCAGTACAGTTGTAGGATATAAAATCAACAGTAAAATAGTAGCATTTTTGCATATAACTAATGAACTTTTCTGAAAATGAAAGCAATTTTTCACAGTAACTATAACAAAATTAGGGCTAAATTCAGCAATAATGTCAAAGGTCTCTGCATTGAAAACTATGTAAGAAATTGCTGGAAAAATTATACAGGCAACAAAAATGGAAACATATCCTGTGTTCCTGGATCAAAAGACTTTATATTGCTAAAATGACTATACTGCCAAAAGTAACCCAAACATTCAGTGCAATCCCCATCAATGTAACAATGATTTTTTAAAGTAGAAACAGAAGGAAGAGTCCCAAAATTCATAAGGAGCCACAGAAGATTCAGAGTGGTCAATGTGATCTGAAGAAAAAAAAAAAGCTGAAAAGAAAAAAAAAATAGATGTCTGATAATTCCTGACTTTAAAATATACTACAAAGATTTAGTAAATAAATCAGCTTGGTACTGCATGCATAAACCAATGAAACAGAATAGAGTAGCAAAAAATTAATACATACACACACTGAAAACTGATGTTTGGCAAAGGAACCAACAACATAACCCAGAGAAAAGGCATTCTTTTCAATAAGTGATGTAAGCAAAACTTGATATAAATATGCAAATGAATGGGACTAGATGGCTGCATTTCAACATACAGCAACAAATAAGTGGGCAAAAAACTTAAACATATGACATGAAACTATGAAATGTCTACAAGATAGTATACATAATCACTGTCAGACCTTGTTATAGGCAATGATTTTGAAATATAGAACCCCAAAACCTCAAGCAACAGCAGCAAAAATATACAAATGGAATTATATCAAACTAAGAAGCTTCTGCACAGGAAACGAAATAACTGAGTTAAAAGATAATCTACAAAATGGGAAAAAATTTGTATTGCTTACAATGACCTAGTTGAAAACAACTAGAAGAACATAAAAGTTCTCAATACATGGACATGATTAATGTTTGAGAACACGGAAGTCCTTATGAATGTGATTTGAGCATTACACATTGTACATAATATACCAATATACCCTATATATAGTATATTCTAATAAAGATGTTCATACTTTTCTCAAAAGCTAGATTTTATAATAATAATGAGAAAATAGAGGTTTCTTATGCTTTGAAGAGTAAAAGTAATGGTGGCTAACAGACCATGGAGGAGTAGTTTTCCTACTGATACTTGATTTTATCAGGATAACTTTAAACCATTTTAATGAGCTTTAAAACATTTCAATAACTTTAGTGACTTATTGAAATAAAGCATATATGTTTGAAGCTCACTAATTAAAAACCGTTCATATTTGTAGGTACTCCTGATACTGGTCACTATGAACAATAGAACAATCACACACCAGATGTAATAAAAATACGTTATATGAGTATTTACCTTTAAAAAAATTTTTATGGTAAAAGACTTGTAGCTATTAATCACCTTCAAAATACCCAGTCTGCTTCTCATACATTTATCCCCTTGTTCTTTCCTCTTCTGAAGTAGTTCGGGAAGACTTCCTTTGTGAATATCTTTAGAAGATGCGATCATAAATAACATAAATGTTGGACGGTGCCATCCATTGGGAAGACAGGCTTTAAAATACATTATGGTGCACCCTTATCCGCTTTCCTCATTAGATCTGACACCGTGAAACTTTTGGTTTTTTCTCATGTTTAAATGACCACCAAAGGTAAATGTTTCAAATTGATTTAGGACACTGAAGCAGCCACAACAGGACAAGTAAAAAGAGTCACAAAAGAAGACTTTCAGAACTGCTTCAGAAAACTGTCAGAATGACGGCATAGTGTGTTCAAAGAGTAAGTATTCTGGTGAAGAGTACTGGTGGTGTGTCTTTTACTATAATTATTTTTTATTTAAAAATTCACTTTATATTATGGATCACCTTGGAAGCCAGAGTTACCATCCCAACACCCTATAGAAAGCATCAATGGTCCATAAAGAATGCTCGCTTGCTATGTGACTTGCTTCCTCATTTGTCCCTAATTTAGTCAATTTTACATGAACAATTAAACTTACTGACTGACCATAGCTCTGTCCCACCTCATACCTGTCTGCCTTGCGAGTTCCAAGTTCTTCCCACATTAGACCGGCCTTACCTCATGGTTTTATTCTATAAAAAATCCCTAGAAAAAACAGAATCTTTGGCAACTTACTCAGGACCCCTTCTGTCTCTCTCTCTCTCAGACAAAAGCTTTCTTTCTCTCAATAAATATTTCTGCTCTTAAAAAAAATTCACTTTATTTTTTGATCGTACTTCTTCCATCATCCACAGAGAGTTGCTGGTAAACTTTTTTTTTTTTTTGAACAAAGAAATAATTGTATGATTACCAAAATGTCAAATTATCAAGTGTAACAACAAGTTAGCCATGGTTTACTTTTAGGAGGCTATTTTCATAGAACAAAACAATTTTCAAATTATTCTTTTGAAACCAGTAATATTATGAGACCAGGCCAAGCTGGTAACAATCCTAAAGGTCATACAACCTATCACATAATACAGGAAAAAAAGACTGATTTTTATGATGAAGAGTCTCAAGTACCTTACAATGGAGTTTTATTCTTTCTTTCTCCCCCCACCTTTTTTTTTTTTTTTTTTTGAGACAAAGTCTCACTATGTGCTAAAGGCTGACCTCAAACTCATGGCAATCCTCCTGCCTCAGCCTCCTAAGCACTGAGTGCTGAGATTACAGGCATGCCCTACCACAACTGGCTACATCACAGTCTTTAAAGTAGTTTTATAACACAACAGTCTCCTTTTGAGGATCCCTTCATCTCTGAGTCTCCTTACTAATTCTAAAAACTCATTTCTAAGGACCATTTATCTGGGACTTCATTAGTTAACACTGAGAGCAAAAAGCACACTTGATAATGATAGTTTACCCCACAACTATCACCACCAGGTTTCCAATCTCCCAAAGCAGCCCAGCTGGACTTGGAGAAAGCATCAAGGTAGAAGAAACTATACATGAAACTAGGTTAACTGTAACTGGCAATTGTAGCCAGGTGATAGGCACATAGGACCCAAGGACTATCCTCTGTGTTTCTGAGAATCTCCATAAGAAAAGGCAAACAGTTTCTTTAAAAAAGTAGACTTGTACATTTTGAGCAAAAATGTAGAAAGTGGTTTAATATTTGAGAGGGAAAACACAGCAATGTAGCATTAATCATCCACGTGTACAAGGTCACATCTAGAAATAAAAAGAGGAAGCATCCAAAGTAGCATTGTTCTATTTTTTGTTTGTTTCTGGGATGAAAAAAAAAAACCCAAAACAAAAAACAAACAAACAAATCCACAAATGATAAGATGCAAAGTGGACAAAACTCTAGACTCACTTAGGCATTATAATCTCTGCCTCCTGCAAACTCCCATCTTCTGGTGACCATTATCTGCTTTCTGTCACTACAGACTAGATGGCATTCTCCAGAATTTTAGAAACATGGAACCATATAGTCTACAGTCTTTTTATCTGACTTCTTTCACTCATTATAATTATTTTGACATTCATCTATGTTGTTGATTATATCATTTTATGTATTGTTTTGTGGCTAAGTAGCATTTCAATACACGGCTTTACCATAATTAGTTTATCCATTTGGGTTGTTTGTAGTTTGGTCTACTCTCCGCTGGGGGCAAGACTGGATTGAGTGGGAATCAGTATAGATTTAAGCTATCATATTTCACATAAATATTTAGGAATGGAATATTTAGATGTAAGTAATATGTTTATGTTTTCAAGAAACTGCTAAACTGTTTTGTACTTCCACAAGCAATATATAAAAGTTCCGGTTGTTCCACATCCTTTAAATATTTTTAATTTTAGACATTCTGTATCTGCATAGCATGGTATTTGGTTGTGGCTTTCATTTTCATTTTCCTAATGATTGATTTTGTGTAGTAAATTTTTGCATATTCATTTACTACTAGTTTTTCTTCTTTCTTGAAGTGCTTTTTCCATAATTTGTCCATTTACAAAACTGATTTGCTTATTCATTAAGAGTTGAGACCTCTTTAGATATTTTAGAATAAATCCCTTCCTCAGATACATCATCTGTAAATATTTCTCCCACTCCAGTCAAAAGATTGTCTTTCCTACTGTTAATATAATAGTAATTTTTAGATCAATTTTTTTCTTCTTGGTTTTGATTTGTTAGTTTGTTCTCACATTGTTAAGGACAGAATCAAAGGCAAGTGTTTTACCATTGAGCTACACCCAGCTGTCGCTGGTGTCAGTCTTACTTTCAATGAAATCTAATTATCTTTTTCCTTTTAAATATCATGCTAAAACATCATGTCTAAAAGAAAAAAAATCTTTACCTAACCAAGGCTTATAAAATGTATCTCCTATGTCTTTTTCCTATAGTTGTAATTTCACTTTTAGGCCTGTGATTCATTTTCATTTTTATATATGATATGAGACCTGTAAGGTATGGATCTAAGGTCTTTTATTTTTATACTATGGGTAATCAATTTTTTTAACATAGTTTAGAGAAAATGCTGACATTTCTTCACTCAACTGTGAGGCCCCTGAAATCCATATACAAAGCCCTAACCTCCAAATTGTTGGTATTTGGAGATAAGGTCCTGAGATAAGGTCTCTAAATTCTAAATACTTAGGATTAGGTGAGATTATAAGAATGGAAATCTCATGGTGAGTTGGTGCCTTTATAAAAAGAGATACCAGCAAGTCTGTCCTACATTCATCAAGGAAAGATCATGTTAGCACAAAGCAAGGAGGATGTCTAGAAGCCAGGAAAGGCCTTCAACGGAATATGACCATGTTGTCACTCTGATCGCAGATATCTATGATATTTTTGTTATGATAAAGCTGACTATGATATTCTTTTCTATTAATCTATTTGTTTATCTCAACATCAAAAGCATGCAGCATTCTTTAGAGTAATCTTCCAGTTTAGACCTTTTTAAAGTTATTTTGGCTGTTCCAGTTCCTTTACATTTCCATATAACTTTTAAAATTAGCATATCAGTTTCTGGAAAAACCTTTTTGTGACTTTGACTGACATTGCAGTGAAAGTTTAGATCAAACTGGGAAAATATTACTGAACCTTAAGATATGTAAAAGTATGTTTTTCATGTGTCACAGTCGTCTTTCTTTCTTCCTTCCTTTTTCGGTATTTTTGGATTTTTTGAGACAAGGTCTTGCCATGTAGTCCAGGTTGGTCTTGAACTCACTTATACAGCCTAGGCTGACCTCAAACTCATGTAGATCCTCCTGATTCAGTCTCCCAAATACTAGGGTTGCATGTGTGTGCAACCATGTCCAGTTATAATTTTTAATCTGTGAATTTTGTGTACTTTGTCAAATTTCTCTAGCTATTACATAACTTTATCATCATTGTAAATTGCATTTTGATTTCATTTCTAATTTTCATCTGATTAAATGAATGATATCTAAAATTATAATTTTGTGAAACAGTCCTAGAAGTGGTAGACATGATCCTTTTAAGCACTACATAAAATCTCCTGAATAGAACAATACAGTTTTCCTAAATATCTGAAACAGGACTAAGACAATCACAAAATATATTCTTGTGCAATACTACCACTTCCAATTTATTGTGTCAATGAGTAGCAAGAACGATATAAGTACTAAGAATGAAGAAGGGGAAATACTGGTTTCACATGAACAGTCTTAATCAGAATATAAAAGTAATATCACACTCACAATTTTTAACAAGAATATACAAAAGTATTTTTAAATATTTTAACAGGCATCAAAAGTTGTTAGGGTAATAACATTGAATCAACTAATTAATATGTGTTGCTTGTCTACCATATGATTTACAACAAGTCATTTTTCTTTTATACTATATAAAGGCAAAAATAATAAGCAATCATTTATTCTTGGATGGCATAAACTGACAGACACAAAACACTGAGTTCATTAGCAAGGAGATTAGCTTCAAATGAAACATATTTATATCTGCTTTTGAAGAGATTTTCAGAGTTACATTATTTTTTTCTTATCTTTCAGTACCTGATGGGAATTAAATGTCTGAATGACACGTTGGAGAATAACAATCAGAGAGTGAATTGCTTTTCTGAAAGGCTCAATTTCCACCACTGAAAATGACCTTATATTTAAGGAAGCAAGGGTAAAGAAACTATTTTACAGAAAAATAGTAAGGAATTCTTATGTTTCTCCAATCATCCTTAAATAGCTGATCCCTTTTATAAAAATAATCATTCAAGAAAGCCATAAACCTTCCTCCATGAGAGACATAGTTTTTTTTATAAATCCCTTTGGATTTAATAGAATTTTTCTAATATAGAGAAAACTGAAAATTTCACAAAACAACATGTTAAAGCCACTAAGTAAGTTCAAAAAGATTGCAGGATACAAAATCAATATGCAAAAATCAGTAGCATTTCTCCACACTAACAATGAATTTTCTGAAAAAGTGATCAAGAGAATAATCTTGATCTTTATAATAATTTTATAATTATTATTATATTTTATAATTATAATATATTATATGTAATATAATTATATATTATAAAGATTATAATTTATTATATTCTGTATACAAATTATACTTTATACTAATTTATTATAATTGTTATATTTTAAAATTTTATAATTATTATATTTTGTAATTATAATATATATTATATAATACAATTATATATTATAAAGATTATAATTTATTATAATTTATTATATTTATTATAATCTTTATACTAATTTTAAAAATTAAAATAGAAATAAGTTTGACCAAGTTGCTGAAAGAAAATATACACACCGAAAGCCGTAAAATATTAAGGAAAGAAATTGAAGATATGCTTTGTATACAATATGATTTCTTCTTCAAAACAAGGATATATTTTCCATAAAAATCCTCTGATGGGTGTCTTGATGTAAAAATTCAGTGGGCTATTGTATATTAGGCAGCTTTATATCAAGTTGTCTATAATCATGGATCTAGATTCCTACAGAGCAACATGGCAGCTTTTATGCAGCCTTGCATTTGAGCCCTGTGAGATGTTGAGCTTACAACTTGTAACATTTTACTCTGAGCTTGCTGTAAGTGTATTTACTCATCCACCAGAGAAGGGACTATAATCACAATGGATCATGGCAAAGGAATCCCCAAAAGTAAAATGAATCATGAGAATATGACAGCATAGCAGGTTCAGTAGGTACAGACCATAAATCATGAAGCAGGGTTGTGCAAAGGGAGATAGCAGTGAAAATAAGAGAGCAGAGCTCACAGCAAGGATAGCTACAGCAAACCTTAAGAAGATAAATGTCGTGGCTTGATTTATTTCAGACAGCTTTGTATGTTGAATTGTGTGTCTGAAAAAGATAAGCCAAAGTCCTATACCCCAGTATTTTGTGAAAGCTGTTATATGTGGAAGTAGAGTCTTTGCACAGGTAATAAAGTTAGGATACTGCCATCCTGGAGCAGAGAGGGCTCAAATCCAGTAAATGACTGAGGTCTAATAAAGTGAGATTTTTTGATAGAGTAACACACAAAAAGAAAAAGCTGGCATGTAAAAAGAAAGACAGAAATTGGAATGATAGAGCTCTGAGCCAAAGGACTAGAAGCGATAACCAACAGATAGAAGGGAAGTGCTGCAGAGACTTTTCCTTAGCGTTTTCAGAGAGCACATGGCCTCCTCTCATGCTGATTTTGGATTTCTAGTCCCCAGAACTGTGAAAAATGACATTTCTACTGTTTTAAACATCATACTTTGTAGGCTTTTATGATGACCACTCTTGGAAATTAACACAAAGAAATTAACACCATAGATTGTAAAATGTATGGGAAGTGAGGGAGACTGAGCTGGGAGGTCAGTGAAGAGACTTTCAGTCACCGGGTGACAGATCTTCACGACACTGACCAGAACAGTGACAGTGGAAATGCCAAGGAACAGGTGATGTTGACTGCTGAGTTACTAAAGAGTGAGGGATCAATACCTAGATTTCTGGTCTCAGAAACATAATGGTGATTGTTTGAAAAGAAACAGATTGTTTGAAAAGAAACAGGAGTGGAAATAAAACGAGTTTTGTTGTCTTCAAGCACCATTTGAGCACCTGAGTAATACTGAAGTGGGTTTGTCTCATAGGAAACTTCATCTCAGTGTCAAGAAAAAGTTCTCGAATGGAGATATCAATAAGTGTTGCAGTGATGCTCTGTTTTATTCATAGTATTACTTATCACACTTAATATTTTAATCTCTTTTTAACTGTAAATCCAGGAGACAAAACTCCAGATAGACAAGATGAGGACAGAAAATCTTTCAGTAAACACTTCCATTCTTGATAGGCCAACATTCAGCTTTTTCTTCCATCTTTTGGATGGAATAGTGATATTAATAATCAATTCTGGCTTCTTTGAGTCAGTTCTACAAAAAGAAGCTGACCCTAACTTTTGGCAGTTTTCTGACTTTGGGCCTCAACCACATATCCAGGAAAATAGTGCAGAGAAGAAATTTCACTAGAGATTGTGTTACACTTTATATATATTATCAATTATAATTGTATGACTAATTGCCATTAAATACTAGTTAATTATAATTCTTAGTGAAAACTAAAAACAAAATTAAACTAAAGCCAAAAGAAAAAATCATAAAAGCTTCAGATGCTATAAAAAGAGAACTGTCCTAGAGTCAGAGAATGAGCTGGAGCTGGAGGAGACTGACCATGGGGAAAGGTGACGCAGCCTGGCCAAGAACCGTGGAGCATCTTCACACCCAGGATACAAGAAGTAGAAATAACCTTCCCTGTTGGCTCCAGTACAAATTTTCTCTGAGAGAAAGTGAAGCTCACATTTTGTGACTGGGAGAACTCTGTTCTTTCTATTCTATTTAGAGTAGAGGGATATTAAGCCAAAACCCATCTTTATAGAGGCAACTAGCCAACTGGTATAGAGATGCTCCAGTCACATGTGTATTGGGGAATCCCTAAATCCATTAACTGCAGCTAAAATGGGCATGTGGTAAAAGGAAAATAAGTAGCCAAAAAAAAAAATCAATCAAATACAAGCCCCCTCCCATAGCTACGATGAAGCATGCAATAAGGAAGCAAAACAAGGAGATGGAACAAATGGAAAAACAGATGAATTTGAAAAATGAAAAGAAAATTTCAAAGAATTTGAAGCAAGATATAATGTAAATTATTAAGAAATATTAAAAAATAACAGCTAGTATTTATCAAACACTTCGTATTTTCCAGACGTAAGCTCACACACACACACACACACACACACCCCTTATTTGACTGACTTTCTAATAACTTTAACCTCAAGTGGCAAGTACCATGGAATCCTTTTTGCCAACCAAGAAGCAGGAGCAGAGAGATAAAGAAAACAAGTCACACATCTTGAAAATGACTGGGCAGACCTTTGAACCTATGCAGTGTCATTTCAGAATTCATATGTCTAACCATTGTGGTGCACAAAGTAGATAGTCTAGAAGTAATTCTAATAAACAGTCAAGGAACCAATCTCATTAGATGGGCTGAAATGAAACCTTCATATGACTGAAAAGAAAGGTAGAAAAGTGCATGACCACCTGAGAGAATCTGCTATTACTAATATGATACTGGATGATACAAAGAAGACATAAGTATGAATGAACAGGTAAAGATAATGTGATGAGAAATATAAATATAGACTATTAAGAGTTCAAAGAAAGAGAATAGAAAAGATCAGGGAAGATACATGTGTAGGAAGGAAGGGAGATGATGTTCAAAAGTATCTAGAACTGAGGAAAACTACATTGTCAGAAAGAACACACAGTTTACCTGAAAGGTAAATTTAAACATATCTAAACCTACAAAGGTCATAGCAAATATGCATAATGTCAAATCAAAGACAGCTATCAGAGAAAATGCCAACCTATAAAGGAATCATGATTCAACTTACTGTACAACATGAATACCAGAAGACAATATAATATTTAAAATGCTGAAGAAAAACAAAATTTGAACTAGATCTCTATATACCTAACCCAGCATTCATTCATGCATAGACAAAGGCAGAAAGTATAAACAGCTCATCTCTGAAAGATTACTAAAAGAATAAGCCCAAGAGAAGTGAACTGAGTGCAAGAATCAATAGTAGATAAGGTACTTGGTTAAAAAGATGGTAAGCCTAAATACTAAGGAAGTTGCAGTGGTGTCAGAGAAATACAGTAATAATGATGATTAATATTTACCAAATGGAGGACTAGAGATTTACCAATCAGTGAAACTATATACTAGAAAACTACACAGAAGATAGGAGTGATTTGGTGTGGAATATACTATAATATTCGTTATGTTTAAGAGAAGGCTAGCGCTTTGGATCAGTGTTTCATACTAAGTGTACATACTAAAAATTTAAAAATCATTAAAATTAAAAAGGTAAGACTTCTAAACCAAAGAAAGATACAGTTGCAATATGCAGGCCCTAAGATGAAAAAAGGTGGAAAATGATATACAGCGGTACCTTGGTTTACAAACTTAGTTTGTATGATGATTTTGGGGAACATGGCTGTGTTTATGTTTATGTGGGGACAACAGACATGGCTGTGTTTGTAAGGCTGGATTCAGGAAACAGGACAGAGCATGGGATCATCCGCACATTAGGACATCTAAAGCCCAGACATTTACATCTAACGCCTCAAGGACTTTGCCCACTGAAGAACAAGACATCCAGAGAACTGTGACCACTGATATTCACTAAGATCTTACAGGCTAATGCCCCCTGCCTTCTTTCAAACCCTATTTAAAAAAAGAAAAATCTCACTTCTCTTTGCGCCTTACAGATGGCCCTTTTGCCTTCAGTCTGCCTGCCACCAAGCACAATGTGTTCCATGCCATGTTGCCTTTCAGAAGCCTCGTGATCTTAGCTGATCTCTGTCTCTCACCATTCCTTACAGTGTTTGTCACCCAGTGCAGAATTTGCCAAGGGAAGCAAAATTTTGTTGACTGCTTTAGTTTGCAAAAAGAATTGTATGAAAATAGAAGTGTTCATGAACTGAAGTATTATTATATTTACTTAGAATAAAACAATAAGATTTCACATATGCAAAATTTTAACCATAAAGAAAACAAACTTACATATGTTTATGAATGTGGACATACACAGAAAAATAAAGACACATGTACACTGAGGATGAATATAATCATCTTCAGAATGATGATTCTGGTAGGGAGGAAAAGAACCAAGGGAGGGGAGAGAAGAAAGTTGAGTTGTATTAATAATATTTTATTTCCACATAAATAAATCAATAATAAGAAAATTTAAATTTTATGTGATAAACATTTATTTTATTTTATTATTTTATTGTCTTTTTGAGATAGGTTTCTCTATGCAGTCCAGGTTGGCCTTAAACTCACTTTGTAACCCAGGCTGGTCTCAAACTCACAGAGATGTTTTATTAATTGGTGCTGACAATATAGTGTAAAAGATGGCTATATCTATGACTCTATGATCTCCATGCAAAAAGGAAAATGTTACTTCTAGAGATAGAGTTCTATGATGCTCAGGAAGCTGAATTTTGGAGCTGGGAAACTCAGTTCACATTTTATCAATGTATTTTATTATCTACTTCCTATGAGCTTAACCAACACTAACATCATGCAGTTCCAAATTTTAGAAAAAACAATCAAATATATATTCATTTATTTAACACAACATTTGCAAATTTATTAAAACTTTAATAACCTATTGAACAAACTCAGGAAAATAAAATAAAAAGCCCCAGAAGATACACATTTTATTTATGAGAAAACCATACATATGAAATGCTAAATTACATATGCTCGGTGAAATCTGATTATAACCTTTTTCCAAATGTAAAACATGATACAGTATTCAAACTATTATAGCTACTAACCTTAGGATATAGAATATACAGTTGTCCAAAGAATTTAGTCTCAAAGCTATATCAATTCTTAAGTTGTTTAGAAGGCAACTTGTGAAATTAATTTGATTTGTATTACGTTGGAATTTCTTGTGTGAAACATTGAAATTCATGGAAAAGATAAAACAATAACATAAGCATAGAAACACAGGGTTAAAAACAAGTTGCAGGTAGAGGACATCAAGACATTAAAATGTTAAACTAAAATAAGGAAAGAATCAAGATGAATTAAGCTAAGAGCCTTCCTTCATACGAAACTAGGTACAGAACTTTTAAAGAGGCATCTCTGACTGACGGAAGTCATACGATGACAGCCCACAGACCAAAGACTTTGCTGACATGAAGACTTATTTTTTTTTTAGTATAAAGTTAAAGTTAAATGAAATGAATATATACTCGATTTGTAAATCCATTTTGTCCTTTTTCCTTAATAAGTTGAGGTCACCGTTTCACAAGCAGCAATCCACGGGAGCTCACTAACTGCTGTCCTCATCACATGAGGGTTTCTCCTTCACCACTCATTTTCATCATGTTATGTTACTCATTACACAACCCCCTACCTCCTGTAGTCAGGAGACACAGAAGCTGGGTTTAGTAGTGAAAATGTGAGGGTAAAGGGCGTAAAAAGGAAGAGATGTGAGGATGAACAGTGGAGTGACTAGAGAGGGAAACGTTGGGGCTGGATGAATAGAGGGAGGTGAATTGGTTACGAGGCATGAACCACAAGTATGGTGAATTTTAATTCTTTAAATTAAATAAAAGACACATTGCTGTTAATGTTGCACAAAATCCTCTCCTTGCTTCAAACACAATTATTCCATTGTTTTGCAGTTTTCTAAAGCAGTGGGTTTTTTTTTTTTTTTAGTCTTTCTTCATGCTATTGTGGTTACCTTGCTGTCCTGAATTTATTTCAAATGTTTATTTTTCATTGTCATTTTGATTTTAAGGAAAAGCCACAAGTATCACAGTGCCAGATCTGGTGAATAAGCTGAATAAGGATAGATTTACAAGCCTGCCTTTCTATATTTACTATATTTTCTACCATGCCTTGCAAAGACAATCACAAAAGAGGAATACTAAGAACACTGTTCAAACCAAGGGGGCCTATTTGATAGAGATTTATGGCCAAGTGCTTTTTACTTTAAAAATTTTCTTGAAGTTTGAATATGTACCATATTATTCAATCAGCCCTGTACTTTGTGGCCTATAAGAGATGGTGGGTAAAAAGAATAGTTGCAAAAGAAACTCCAGGTACCAGACAATTTACAACAAAAATATGTCAAAAAGGATTCAGTCTAGATGGAGTTTCATTAACTTAAATTTTAGTATCAGAGCAAAATAGGGCAACTTTTCCATAAACCACACCCTCAAAGTATTTCTGTGGAATCCATTCTAGAAAAGTATTTTTTATCATGAATGTCTTCATTAAGTGGCACCAAATTCTATGACAATAAACCACAAAAGAAAATCTGTTGATTTCCAATTATGAGTTAATTTCTGGCATTCTACCTATGATCTCAATTAGAAATAATAGTTAATGTTTCTGATTTCCTTAAGGGATCTCTCTTACAAATGACATTGCTTTACATGGGGCATTTAATGTAAATGAATGTAGAATGAATGAATGAATGAATGAATAATGTAATGTAGATCAATGAAATCAAGTGGGATTCTATAGAGTCCTCTACATACTCAATAATCAGAGGAAAGAAAGATTATGGTGTCAATGACAGATTTATACCAAGAAGATAATGTTTGCTTATTTCACTCCTTTGCAGGCTTACATTGAACCCGCTATTTCTTCCAATTCTGACACTGGGGAAATATAATTGCAAATATATTCCATCAGATAAGGATCAAAAGAACTCAGTAAAAGAAAAAAGAAAGTTTAGTGAATTTAGTTCTGAATTTTCATAAGGTAATATGACCTCAATAAGATGGCTTATTGAGATATATTTGTTTCATTTCTGTAGCTGTGGAATAAGAAAGAAAATAAATTCTGCTATCTGATTATGGCTTTAAAAATAAAATCTCCCTAAACTATTTCTTTGTAGAAATGCTTATAATTTAATTCCTAAATGAATGCACAATTTGAAACAGAAACAAAACTGACTGTTACAATATTTTAGGAGTAAATTACATCCTATTACCACAGACACTCCTGCATCTGGAATCTGACCCAAAAATAAATGTTTATTGGTTATTTTTTATTCAAGTGGTGTATATGCATACAAAATGAAATTCTTAAAAGTCATATCTACATTTACGGTAAATGAGATATATTGCCTGTTTGAAAATGGGAGTAGGATCCCAAATTTGTCATGCATTTTGTAAAATGCATGATACTATGTCAACTTGTTTTTCTTACAAACTATATAGGAAGAAATTTCAAGTCTCTACTTCCTGATATTTAGTTTATAAGTAGAATTGTAGACATCTGAAGTACAATTGTGCTGGTCCAGCCTTCAAAGCTCAAGCACAGTAAATCTAGATGTGCATTATTTCCATCTCCAAGTTCATCTCCATCTTCATCACATCACAGCAATGACAGTATTTACCCAGAAGTGAGTGCTAAGAAGGTCTCACTGCACGTCATCCACTATTTTCACTAATGAAGATTTAAGTTCTCAACTAACAAAGTTTCTCTGATTCCAAGTAAAGCTGCTGCACAAAAGGTCCTAAAGAAAGGACCCACATTCTACGAGCTCAAAATTTAAGATAAGAAAGCACATAGTACTCAAACAGAAATTATCCAACAAGTGGTCACTTACCCCTGCAAGGCCTTCTCTCCAAACCAGTCTCCTTTTCCTAACGTTCTAAGAAAGATTGAGTCTTCATTTGGTGACTCTTCACGAGTGACATTTACCTGTGAAGAGAAACGATGAAAGTCTAAATTCATACCCAAAATGATCAGAAGAACACTAACTGATCAGGTGAATTAAATGTATTGCTTCTTTTGTTCTTGCAAAGGCAATCTTTATTTATGCTTCCAAATGTACATCCTAGTTTTTCTAGGATAGTGTAATCTCTGTCCCTAAGAATTGATTGTTCATTCAAAGGTCCATCACATTTTCATGTACCTTCCTGGAAGGCTGTGTCTGACTATAGCTCTTATGATCCACATCCTTCAATCAGCAAGACGTCTATTTAACTATATATGTGTGTGTTTGTGTGTATGTATATGTATATATATTCTTTTTTATGTAATAAATAGTATACTTTTCAAATAAAGAATGATTTCTTTGGCATTCTGTGTAATTAAAAAAATAAACGTTCAATAAATTGTAATAAATTGTTTTAACAGAAAGTTTCGTTACTAACATCATATTCTGGCATCTATAGGATTTGTCTTATGCATCATACTCCCCAGAAAATAAGTGATAATATTTCTTGCTGTATGAATAAAAGCCTAAATAGAATAAGTTGTACCTCTGTATTAATTCACTTCTGATTCAAGTTCTATTAATGTTCACAATACTGTCTATGTGTCATCCAGAAAGGATAATTAAAATTCACCAACCTAAAAAATGTAATGAAGTATAAAACTAATTTTGTGAGACAATGCTAGACACTTAAACACATTTAAAAATACTAGGTTTCAGGTTTCTAAATCTAGAGATTGATTGTCAATGACCAGAATTTTTATAAGTATGAAGAAGGTCTGTGAAAAGATGGAGGAATTTAATTACTATTCTCCACTGATCCATTTGATTACCCCTCTACACAATGTTTCAAACCATGGAAATTCATTCTTAACCCTATTAGTAACCACTAAGCTAAATCCAAGAGACACTAATTTGCATGCTAATGAAGCTTTTATAGAAACAGAAAGTGCAGAAGGGAGTCTGATTTTAAAATAAAAATTACTGGACCCTTATGCCTGGGATTCTTATTCATTCATTTTCATTTAGGTAGCTAACATTATTTCTTCCATTTGTATAATATCCTATTATATAAATTGTACAAAATCTATTCATTCTTCTGGCAGTGTAACTGAGTGTTGCTTCCAGTTTTATTTTCATATTTTGTTTTGTGGTGCTATTAACAATGCTCTCTTGGACATCTCTGTACATGTGCTTGGGTGTCTATAGGCAAGAGTTTCAGTAGCATGAGCACTTACAAATGAAGAATAAGTTTATTACTTATATGCATTTTCAATTTTAATAAGTATTGACTCACTCGTGATACAAACGTGCATTGACATCACCAGTGAATGAAAGTTTGTATTATACTATGTGATCATCTACACTTGTAAGACACTGATAATTTTTCAGGAAGATAGGTCTTAAATGACATTTTAATCTTATAGTTCTTAATATCTACTACTGTAACTCTCAAGTTCCTTTTCTTCTCAGGTATTATGCTATGCTGGTCTTTGTTTTCCATTACTAGATCTCAGATAAAATTCCTTATAGAAGTACTTGAACATTTTAAATTAATTACACTCTTCAACATTTGGTTCTCTAAATGATATTTAAATAACATCTGTAATAATAGAATATAGACATAAATACTGATTTTTAAACTATCATATAGTAAATATTTCTATGGATTAAACACATATACAGATGCATGCAGCTCCTACCACAATTAGTTACAGTATAACCTCAACACTTTAAGTAACATTTTTGTGCTATGTTTTTACAGTCACATCTTTCTCCAGCTTTACCTCTAGCAACCAAAGGTCTGTTCTGTGTTACGTAAGTTGTATCTATTTGAGATTATCATGTAAATGAAATAGCATTGAATTAATTTTTTGGAACTATTTTTCTTACTCAACATAATCCCTTTGACATTCATATAAGTTGCTATGTGGTCCCGAAGTTAATTCTTTTTATCATTGAATAACATTCTGCTAAATGAATACACCAGTTTTCTTATCTGTTTAGTGCTCCAACACTAAAGAAAATTTAACAACTATTAATAAAGATGCCAAAAATACTGATGCAAAGTTTTTATATGAACTATATTTTCATTTTTTTAAGAACAAACACCAAAAAATTATGGCTTCTAGGCCATTAGTAAGTTTTTAACTTTATAAGAAGTTTTCAGCTAGTTTTTCAAACTGCTTCCCATTTTGTATTCGCATCTGCAGGGTATGAAGGTTGCAAATACTCTACATCTTCATTGTTATGACTTCATATGACCGATTTCTTTTTCATTTTAGCCATTCTGATAAGGACATAGCAGATCCTGAGATTAATTTGCAATTTCCTAATGATTTGTGATATTCAGAATCTTTTCATGTGCAGATTCTGAATATCAGGATCTTTTATATTTTGTATAAAGTAAATCTTATATTTTATAAAATAATTTACCATTCTTATATGTTCTTGGCCTATGTGTCTATTCAAATTATTTATCCTTTTTAAAATTATTCCATGTTCATTATTCAGGCTCAATATCAATCCTTTACCAGAGGTGCAATTTTTAAATATTTCCCAGATAGTAACATATGTTTTCATTCTCTGACCAGTGTCTTTCATAGAATAAAAGCTTATAAATCTGATAAAACCAAAATTATCCCTTTTTTATTTTATGGACTTGACTTTTGGTACGAGGCCAAGGAGATATTTGTATAACCCCAAGCTTTAATTTTCTTCTAAGTAATTTTTCTTCTAAGTAATTTTTTCTATTTTTAAATCTATTATGAATTTTGAAAAATTTTATATAAAGTATGAAGTTTAGTTCATTTCACTTCTTTTGTCCCAAACTATTTGTTGAAAAGAATTTCCTTTCTTCAATGATTACTTCCATTCATAGATTGCTTTTTGTTTCATGACTAAAGGTATTAACTATAGGCACATTAAAAATTTCATCTTAAATCTTTTACTATGAATAGATATTGCAACTTCAAATGCTTTCACTTATTTTATTTCCATAATAATGTGATTTCTGCCCTTTAGATAATTAATACAATGGATTATATGAATGATTTGCCTTTTTCAATACTGAAATTATAGTTTAGTACCTACATCTTCAATGTCCAATGCAGTCATTAGTACTACATGTAACTATTCATTAGTTGCAGTATGGCTACTGCTGCTGAGAACCTGATTATTTGATGTAAATTAGTTAATTTTCATTTAGACATGAAGGGAAACTAAGTGCCACTACATCACACTGTATGAACACAGTCATATTTTTGGAATATGTCCAAAAATTAAGAAAAATAAGATGAATAATGATGAACTAGCTAAACAATTACTAATTTTAATAAAATATCCATCTAAAATTTTTAAAAGAAACTAAACTATATCACCTTTAACTATTTTTCATCACCAAATATTATCTTTTTATTGACTTACTATAATTAATTGAGATGTCTAGTACCACACAAAATGAGAAATGGTGATGACATTTCACCATTATTATATGAGTGTTCTTGATCTAAAAGAAATGTATCTCATGTTTTGTTGTAATGTGTATACACACATACAGCCGCAAACAAAATTTCCATAGAATAACACTTTACAAATTCAAAATACTGAGTATTGTACTAAATCAATATGTTTAGCCATCATCTTTAAAAATGTTTTGTCTCTAAGAATAAAGTTTGAATCACACTTTCTTCTAATGGTAGCATACAATATGCATATATTGACTAGCACCAGAGAAATCCAAATGCATTTGAATTACCACAATTATGAGGTTTACACACTAATTCTATTCAATTTTGGTTCAACTTACTTATGGAGTGGGGGATAGTTTCTGATGCACTATCACCGCAAGGACTTCATAATTCTTTGGTGCTTCCCAATTCTCCCCTGCACTCATTGTTGTGGAAGGAAGGTGTGTTTCTAGGCAAGTGGAATGCACTGAATAAAGTAAAGAGAACTAACTCAGCTTCTACAGGAGACGGCACTGGCTCCTTAACACATTACCACTGTAAACAGTTTGCTTCCACTTTCAGAAAAATCACTTTGTGCATGTTTAATGGAGGGAATACAAGTAGGATTTCAAAGTTTACTTCATAATGTTTCTCTGTGTGTGTGTGTGAATGTGCTTAATTATATAATAAAAAGTTATTTTAGACATAAATAAATAAAACTGAACAGGGGAAAATCCAGTCATGGATCCATAGCTCCCTGTATTGTTTTTTCCTTCCATCTAACATAATTTTCTAAGAAAAACTCTATTCAAGGGTAGCAAGTAAACTATCTTCACTAGGGTTATCCTTTGCAAATTTTATAAATACATAAGGAAACAATTTTAATCAGTATACCTAAGATAAAACACACAATTTTAGAAAGTTCAGATTTTACAACCTATTTTCTTGTTAACCTTAAACTCTATTATTGTTCATATCTTTTTCCTTAAACTGCACTGAAGTATGTCCATCTTCTATTGCTTATACTGACTCTAATATTACAATTAACATATTAACTGACATAATTAGAAAAATATTTAGCTATGGAAAACTGAAGGAAAACCCATGCCTGGTTTAAAAAACAACCTTGATTGTGTCAAGAAAGTCTAATATATTATCACTATCTTCCAGGGTTGCCACATTAACTGAAATATTATAAAAAGACTTGGTTCCCGGGGTATAATTTTCATGTTGCTTCTCTATATGATATAAAACTTACAAAAACAGTAGCACTAACGCACTTGTTTTCAGCTGAAACTGTTTAAAACTATTATTTCTCTCAGGCCACTCTGGGAATTTGCAATAATCAGGTGGTCAAAAAAGTTTATCAAACACCCATTTTAGTGAATAAATACATCACTCCATAATAGCAAAGAATTAGTAGTATAATAAGGAAGAAATAATAGGTTGTCAGGAAAAAAAAGTCCTCTGGTGACCAATTAGATAGCTTTGTCCATGAGGATTTTCAATTTTCTCTGATTTGTCAGCCAATGTTAACCATTTAATAAATAGTAAACATTAACAATATACCATATAAATACAACAGAATGTTTTCTTATCACTTAATACTGTAAAATGTAAGATACAATTCATCATAAATGTGTTCAGACATGGCATTCATGATATTATCTAAGAAGACAGTTCCTAACTTCTCTTTCTACCCTAGTCCTTCATATATCAGTCAAACAAACCCACATGAAAGTATAAATGTTGTTTCTCATTGTCATGGGACCAGCTATTGCCATAAAGATTGACTTAAGCATTTCTTTATTCAAAATTAGTCCAAAGAGGGATATCTAAAATGTAATCTAAAGGAGTCATTCACATATTATATTTAATATGGTTCTGAAAAACTCTCTGTATGAGCAATAGGTACTAGAGTCAGTCAATTCTTTCTTAGAAAAAATAAGCTTACTTAATTTTAAAATGACAAATATAAAAATTAAAATGGTCATATAAATCTTCTCTATTGCATTTCTTTATTTCTTTCTGTACTGTACATTAAGTATAAATAAAATAATAATTTTTAGAATAAAAATTATTTCAGAATAAAAATGCTTTTTAAGTATAGTTTATGATGGATGGGCACAGTGGTGCACACCTAACACTCCAGCACTCAGGAGACTAAGTCGGAAGGATCACCATGAGTTCAAAGACCATAGTGAAATCTAGGCCAGCCTAAATTACATAATGAGAACCTGTCTCAAAAGAACAGAACAAAAAAGTATTAACTTATGACAAAAATAAGTACAAGTCACAGACTATAGTATAGTACAGACAAATGCAAAAACATGGCTTTTTTGAGAAATTTAATTTGTTTTAGTGATATAATATTAGATTTATCTAGATAATCTTCCAGTTTAATCTTTTGTCTTAAAGTATAAATTATAATAGATTCATATGTTTAAAAACTAAAAGAATCTAAAAATAACATAATTTTTCATTCACAGTCATTGCTTACCCTAATATCTCTCTCCTCTTATAATTTATCACTTTTAGTAGTTTCTTAATGGTCATCCAATATTCTTTATAAAGCTACAGTACACCATAAATATACTTATATCCTGATCGTTCTCAGAATATGGCGCAATTTGCAGGAGGAAACTGTACGTCTCGGTGCAAATTCAAGCCCACTTGTCTTCACAGACCACATACAGCTATAGACTGCCCGAGTCTTTAAAAGCGCCCTTAGCATTCCTTATTGTAGTTGCACTGCAGAGCTTTGTATCCCACAGACTTCTCAGTGGTATCTACTAACATGATTATTACCATTCTGATTACTTACTGATCTTCAAAGGTATAGTCTTCCTCCTACATCTTTTAATTTTTATTTATTTGTTTATTTATTTTTGAGTGTCCACTACAAAAAGTCCTCCACCAGAGAACCCATGCAGCACCAGAGTCCGCACAGGTGCTCCCGCAGGAGGTGCTGACAACCCCAGGCTGCCTTCACACATTACATCTTGTACCACCAAATCTTACCGTTCCTTTGCTGATGATAAAGAAGGTGTCCCCTCTTGCACCTTGCCTGATAATATATTCCCCACTTTCGTAGTGAGTCTGAAAAATAGAAATAGTGACACAAAATTTATGAAAGGAATTATTTATCAAAAAGCCCAAATTTGTCAAACATCGACCCCAGGAATGTATTTATTCAGACTGAATTTCACCAAAACCATAAAGTCATCATACTCTAACAATGGATAATAGTCAATAAAAGCCAAAATTACAAAGATATCACATCTTTAATGCTATTTTAAAACTCTTTGTGAATATCATTTTTCTGGGTGATTATATTCATAGCTTCAAATTCATTCACTTCAACTGTCTGATGAAAATATTCTTTTCGCCTATCAACTAAGCATGAAATAAAATAGCAAAGAGGCTAATTAAACTGGTCTTTCTGTATTTTATTTATCAATCTCATTTGGTTTCAGTGTGCTCATAACAATGGCCTTTTTTTTTTCCTTGAGAAGTTACCATGGCATCAAAATATCTTCATTTGAAAGCAGGTTGTCTTTTAATGTGGGTTAGGTGGCTCTGAATACTTTTCAAGGCACCACTGCATATCTCAGTGTCCTTGCTTCAGCAATTTAGGTTAAACCCTCTTAAATAGAATGGTTCAGTTTTATGAGCTGAATTCTGGTCCAGCATCTGCCCGGAATAAACTACCGCATGCAGAGCAAGGTAAGGCTGCCAGAAGATTATTGTAGTCAGTGGGCCAGTATTCTGATGTGGACATCACCAGTAGGTCCATCCCCAAAGTGAACATTATACCTACAATGAACAAAAGTAATTTCTCTAAGGAGAAGTAGGAGAAAGTGTATTTCTGGGTGAGGAGGTATAACAGAAAATTAAGCCAGTGCCATCTGGACCTATTTTTCCCTACAGCTTAGTATGGGAGCCCCACATTGTGAAAGAAAATATTACATGTGACTTAGGAAACAAATTTGATGGTTTACACATGATATTCACCAGGCTGTTATTTGTGTTAATATTTCAATACTATTTTCTTTAATACTTAATTCTAGTCTCTTAAAATTATCTTTCACTAATACTTCATATTAATTTAGTTATTTTATTTTACGAATCTAGAAAGTTAACATATTATTCCTCATTTGTTACTAATTACTAATTTCATTCACAAGTAATTGATTTTCCCTGTAACAGTTTTCTAAGTAAAAAGAAATCTTCCTTATTTCTCTTTCTCGGTCTCAACCACCTTATGGTACATACAATCTGGTGTATACCTTTCAAGACTATTTTATAATGCTTTAAACAGACACACACACACAAATAATTATTTGAAAATAAAAGCAGAAATACACAATGCGTATTACTCAATTGATTTATGCCACTTAACAGATTCTTAGGACCCATTTTCATGTATTGATGCATTACAATGGTTAGATCTTCAGAGCATACAAATTTGAAAACCTCAAAATAATCCATATCTGTGTATTCATTCAAGAAATATACATTAGTGTCTTTGAGACAGGCCTTCTTACAGGCCCTGACAATCCAAAGATGAATTAGACAAAATCTCTTAACAGTACCATCAAATAGATCTTTCTTTGATGGTGAAAATGTTCTACAGCTGTATTGTCCAATAGAGTAGCCAATCACTACTTGGGGGTACAAAGACTTTAAAACATTTTTAAATGTATTTAACATTCATTAATTTAAATTACAATGATCATGCATGACTAGTAGCTTGTGAATGCATAGCACAGGTGACAGTTAAAATCTGTAGCAGTTAGCAGCAGAAGTAGACAACCTTTCATTTATTTCCTGATGTTTCCTCCCACACAAACAAAATCCAATGAGTAAAACTCAGACTTCTCTCTCCTACTTTCTTCACTCTGCACTAAAAGAGATGGTCTGACTTATCTGGGTGACATATTTGAAAGGAATCAGCTATGCAGCCTCAGCTTTGCTTCTTTCCTCTGCATTGGAGGGAGCTTCCCACAGAAGCAGGACCTCTTCTGCTTCTTCTCCAGGGGAAGACTCTTCCTCCTCACAGTGATACGTGTTTCTGTCTCAGCTTCTGAGACACGACAGAGAGTTCTTTCCCATTTCATGGTCTACTTTGGGAAGCCTATTTGCCTCTCATATCTAATTTACCTGCTGTCATTCAGATTTCATAATCCCAATAATGCTAATATATTAGCCTCCTTTATACTTAACTTTGCTGTTTTTTTCACTTAGTTCCTAATATAAGACTGCTCAGAAGCCCCAAAATAACCCAGAGGGTATCATGCTATGCATCTAGCATTTTGTGAGAATACAATTCTTGAGGATACCTGACGCTTTCTAAGGGGCTTCTCTACGGAGGGTCCTGTGGCCCAGTTGAAGGATAATAGAGCGATCATTGGACATTCATCAGGATAAAACTCAACACAGGAAGGGCAGAACAATCAGCTTATTATTGTCTCATAATAGCAGTACATGTACAGATTTTCTAAATGTAAATAGAAAGCACAAAATTTGAAGAATTCCTAGCTGGGATTTTCTCCATTTCCTTTTTTTGTTGGTGGGAATCTAAACTACTGCAGCCACTATGAAAGTCAATATGAAGATTCCTCAAAAAACTAAAAGTATGAGTTCCATTTGACACATATATACCTATCTGGGTATCTCCTCAACAGTAAAAGATATCAGATTACAATGACAGATGCATACACATGATTAGGGCAACACAATTCTGCTAAACTGTGAGAGCAGCCCCAACAACCATCATCAGATGATGAAAGCATAAAGAAAATGTAAATATATACAATGGAGTAACTACTCAGCCATAAAGAAGGGTAAATTTGAGTTGTTTGTAGGAAAATGATGACTTTTGATACCACAATGCTAAGTGAAATACATTAGACACAGAAGATTAAACATATTGTGGGATTCTCATATATGTGAAACACAACATAAGTAAGAGCAAACCACAACAGAGATGAAAGAAACAGTAAAATAAACTTTGTGGATATGTGAAGTTGACCTGGGCAATGAGGAGAGGAGTGGGCAGGAAAGAAATAAAATTGACTAAAATATAATATCTATATGTACCAATCCCTCAAGATGAATGCAATTGTTACATACTATAAACATATTCCAATGAAAACATAACCATACTCATATGATACGTATCTACTTTTGGAAACTAAAAATTATTTGTAAATAGTAAAGGTTATGAAGGGAAGAATTTCCTAACCTTGGCACTATTGATAGGTCTTTGCTGCAGGAAGCTGTCTCACATATCCTGCTCTCACACTATGCTTAGCAGCATCCCTGGCCTTTATCTGCTAGGTATAAGTAACACTGCAACCACTGTTGTGATATCCAAAAATGTCTCCAGACTTTGCCACACATAGGGGGTAAGTCTGTCTTCTTTGGGAACAACTGCTTTAAATTGTTTACATTTTTAATCCCTTCAGCTTCAAAAGTTGAGATTTGGTGGTGACACCCAAACATTCTTCAGTTACTTAATTCATAGTTAAATAAAGAATCACTTTCTTAGTATCACACGGCATTGACTTTGTAATGCCAACCTCACGAGTGCCATATCAACACTGGAACTATTTCCAACACCAGCATTCACTCAATATATTTCCATCCATCAAAAGCTCATAAAACATAGGGTTTCAGACAGGAACCTCTGGGACAGTGGCCAAAGGTATGCCAAGTTCAGGAAAGTAAGACTGGTGGTGTCATAAAAACAGGACCACAATGATTCTATGATTCTGCCCCTGAGAAGAATATGATCAAGCATGCTGATTGTTTGGGGTTCTCCAAATATATTAATCAAACCCAACCATTTCACTGTTCTTTGAAGATCATTTTCCAGCTCGATCGTTTTCTTATTTCAGATTAAATCACGGTACTATACAAATGTTAGAGCAGGAAGAGACCCGGGAAGGTAGGAAGTTTTCTTTAAAAGGTTTTCATGCTTACCAGAATAGAACTCAACCTGCACAAGCCTACAAAATTGCATATAGACTCAATCCCTCCTCATCCCCCACTACTTAGGCCTTCAGCCCTGCTGTGTCACCTTGGTCAGTCTTCGCCATGCTACCACTTGGCTAATGAGCTCTTGTTGCTGTATCCCTGCCACATCTCACCTTGGGACATTCTTCTTCCCTCTCCGTCTTACCTCCCTTGACCTGGCATATTACCCCCTGCACACCTGCACATCTCTTGCCAGATACACACAAAATGGCTAAATGAGGTCTCTTTGTCATATGAACTTACAGTACCATACAACTCCATTTCACCCCCCTTTTCCGAGCTTGGTTTTTGTCACTTTTATGATTATTTCTCTTAAGTCCTATGAAGGTGAGAATCTGTTTGACTTTCTTCATTATTATATTCTTGGTACCTACCACAATACTTAGAACAAAGTGAGAGCTCAAAAAACTATTAACAACATGAATAAAGTAGTCTCCATCTTTAGCACTACCTACAGTCCATTAGAAAGGATTCTACAATATAGGCAGTCAGCCCAATTTTCTTCTGCTATTACCACTGTTGGCTACCAGGTCCAAGGCCAAACCACATCATCTGTTCTCACCACAACCTTCACTTTGGTCCGCCTACCACAACTCATCCCATCCCCTCTGTTCTTCTCACTGCACCAAATAAGCTTTCATAGAAAAGACAATTGAAATCGCCCTGCTATCTATAATACTCCAAAGGCTTCTTGTTACCAATAACATCATAAGCAACTCTATATGGCTTGTGAAGTAGTCTGTAAACTGACCTCTGCTCACCTCTCCATTCTTGTCCCCTTCTGCTCTCACCCATATTCATTCTATTTTACACTCTGACTTTCTCTGTGTGCCTTGCATTGCCAGGCTAGAACCCACCTCAGAACTTTGCGTCGAACAGGCCCTATACATACAACATTTGTCCAGAAATTTTTGTTGGTATCTCCTCAACAAGGCCAGTCGGTACTGCTTGAATCATTACAACTCCATTGGCCTTGGTTTTCTGTAGCAAGACTGTGCCTTTGCTGAGGTACCCACTTGAATTTGAATGCCTGATATTAAAGTATAAAGCAGCATGACCCTCAATGGGTAAGGCAAACATTGTGGAGACCAAACACAAACCACGTCTATGCCCCACCCTAATCAGCTATGTGTGGTCAGATTCTAAAGATACAAAATGCAACTTTGTTTTAACTTTAACCTTGCAACTTTGCAACCTGTGCAACTTTGGTTTTGGTTTTTATTTTGTTTTGTTTTTGGTACCAGCGATTGAACTCATGACCTTGTGCTTGCCAGGCAGTGCTTATGCTGCTAAGCTAAATCCCTTGATGTGTAACTTTGTTTTAACTTTAACTTTGCTGGAAGTTGATTGCTACAAACTTCTACACTGCTGACAGCTGTAAGTGTGAAAACTATCAGGCCAAAATAAATCAAAATCACATTTATAAATATCATATTGTCTCCCTAGTATAAAAATATAATAAAGCTCAGTGACATAAGTGCCTGCCCGGCAGGCACCAGATGGAGGGTTTAATCCTCAGTAGCCCCCCAAAATAAGAACAATAAATCTGAAAGAGTAATAAGATCCAAAATATACAATAGATGTTGTAATAATGAAAGGGGAAAAAAGTGCTCGAAAGGATAGAACTACTGGGATTGGGGAAAGGAAAAAAGGAAGAAAGGAAAAGATTATATGAATGTTGGTAAACATATATAAATGTATGTATGTACATGTATGCTAGATAGGTAACTATATTACTAATCTCTCTTAGTTCACCAAAAAGAACAATTTGTACTGTCATTGTTTGATTGATCACATTTGTGTCTGTATTTTACAACCTGAACAACTAGTTGTAAGATAACAACATATAATATATTAATAAGTGTTAATTCTCTGTTTTTTTCTTGAAATTCTGTATCATTTCTAGCCCTTTTTTCTGTTTTGGTTTGTAAAATTAAAAAAAAAAAATTAAAGTCCTGGGATTGAACGTGATTAACTTAGAAAATCAGTTTATAACTTGCATCTGGAAGAATCAGATCAATAGGCTGACTGAGAGACAGAATTTCAATACCCATCTCTAGAGCAGCTTGGAGTTGACATGGAGGTATAAAATTCCCTACAATGGACCCAGTCATGGCTTCTTACAGGAATTAGTTGGATCATCACCACGAGGAACAGGAATTTTTTGGTATATTTGTACTCTCATCAGGTCTTAAGGCCAAAGATAGACATAATTCCATCTGAGAGTATGGATTGATATTCCACCAATTCAACTCATCTAAATCTATCAGGAATTCTGTTAGTGAGCTGTAAACAGCATCATTTTTAATAGATGGGAAACACTGAGTGAATCACATAGAGTAAGGGTACTTATAACTATAAAAATTTTAGACGTGTACGTGAATACTTAGGTGTGTACTAGGCTCCAATGTAAAATGTATTATTATAACAAATACTACTTTAATAACATATATTAATTTTCTTTTAAAAGTTGTAACATTATCAGTGAGGTATCTTTACTATGAAAAAAGATACTTTAATAATTTTGTCATTAATAAAAAATTAGATATTTCTTGAATTTTTTTAGTTGTGAAAACATGTTGAAACAGTGGTCATTCTTGTAAAGGATGCATAATCTTGACAGAAACAAATGACATTTTCACATTTCTCACCTCTGTTTCTTTATCTGGTGCTCTGTTTTTCTCCCTTCAACCTTCCATGTGACCTTTCCTTAACTCTGGCAAAATGCAATCATTTGTACTTATAGTTTTATATATCCAAATACTCAATTTTCCACACTAACATTCAGCACTTCTCATAGTACAAGAAAATTCTATAGGCTGTGTCCTTCCCCCGAGTTCTTTAGAGGCAAGATCACATTATTATCCTGTAAGCCCCCTGAATACCTTCAGAATTTATGACTCAGAGACAGCTGTTTGCCTAGAAGCAGCCCCCTGGACTAGCTGAATACTTACCCTGAGTATCACATAGAGGAGAAGAAAATCTGAGTTGAAATTCCACAAATGCTAACATTTTGTTTGATGTTTAACTGAGCTTTTCCATGACATCATTTTCCAAATGAATTTTCAATCTGTTTGTCAGAGATTTTTGATGGAACATAATGACTCGAGAGAAACAGCAAGGCAGGCGCACAAAATGTTGAAAATCTCTAAAAGGAACAGTTCCTTTCAGATCTATTCATTTCACAAGAGAACAAAACTGTTTATAAAGTAGACAAGCAACATTCTTATTCCACATAATTAAACTATTAGTCAAATTTAACAATTTGATCTATAAAGGCAATTAGGATTAGCATAACTTGGAAATTGTTTGCCCTGACAGTTTATGAAATGTGTTGCAGGGAAGTATGCAATTTAGTGCTTCGGAGTCACTATCTGAAGCATAAATATGTTTTGAAGTTTCAACCAAAAAAGAGTACTCAAAGAAAAAAAAAGATTAATCACTGTTTCTCATGAATCCTATTACAGAAATAGTAGAGTAAGTTGATAGTACATAGAACTCACTTCATATTTTACTTCTTTAGGATTTTAAAATAAACAAATAAACATTTGCATTCCTCTTCGAGAAAGCACTATTTGGTTTACAGGGCATCTTGAGTCCTTGAGGACAATAAAAATACGGAAGCAGGGAGGAGTTAGATTACATGCTAGAGGAAAGCATTCTTTAGGCATTGGAGGATACCATTCTTCAGTGAGTAGATTTTATTTCTGTCTACACAGCTTTGAGAGATGTCTTGTTCAGAGCTGAGGTTACAGAATCATTTATTATCCTGGCCCGTTTTATTCCACAGTGTGACACAGAACCACTGCACTAGGGTAAGACTGACTGATTCTCAAGAATTAGGAGACCAAGAAAAGCATCTTTCAGAGTGCGAACTTAGTGTATTTGCAGGTATGGATAACAAATATAATATACAAAGTATTTGCCACATAATACTTTAAGTGTACTCAATGATCAGAAAAGGCACGGGTTGACACAGGGTCCTGAATGATGTAATTCCTGGGAATGGTTAGAGGACTAGCAAAGAATTAGGGAAGCAGTTGAGGGAATCATGGCCAAGGTTATTCATTAGTAAACACAGCAGTATTCTTATATGTTAACAATTTATCCATACCCATTGAAGAGAAGCCATGAAAATATCTTTCTCCACTTCCAAACACTCAAACAGTTTCCTTTTCATACAGTCAGATCCCACTAAGGGATCTGACTCCAGAATGAGCATTATTAGAGAAACGACAGTTGTAATGATAGGATTAAGAGGGAAAAAGTAACTGCATCTGTAGAGAACTACTGGACTTTCTCCATGGCCAGAGGTCCTAGCCAGGTACAGCTAGATAGGTAAAAAGAATAAGGCAATGAAAACACACACACACACACACACACACACACACACACGCACGCATGCACGCACGTATGGTATGGATTATTAATTTGATTGATTTGGGAGCCATGCAGGGTATCAGTAATGCAGACTTTTCAATATGTCTGAGTAGGTCATGGTGATGTGTCTTTGTGGTCTGTTATGCTTTGTACAGTATCTAGATATTTAATTCTTGTGTCTAAATGTCCACTCAAAACTGACATGCAGTCATAGATGGAGCTATTCATAGGTGGCCAGATCTAGGGTGTGTAATGCTGAGATTATGCATTTGATCCTAGGATTAAGGGTGTGTGATTACTAAATCCACTGATTGGTTTGTCACAACTCTGAGGTGAAAAACAGAAAGGCCTACCCAATGTGAGTGTAGGTGGCACCCAAAGTGTGAGTAGCCTGAAAAGGATAAAAGCGAAAGGCAGGCTGCTGCTGCTGCTGCCTCCTTGGTGCTTTGCTACTTTGCTGCCTCCTGCTCACCATGAGCTCTTTCTCTTCTCTAATGCCCCTTTGCCACACTACCCTGCCTTACAGTCAGCCAGCTACATACTCCACCCTCTACAAACCCTAAGCCAAACAAACCTTTCTTCCTTTAACTTTGTGTGTCAGGTATTCTGTCTCAGTAAGGAAAAAAGTAACTAAGACCTAGAAAGCCCCCAAGAACCTCAGGTGCTCAGTAGGAGAGCTTTAGAAAGAGGACTGGATCATGGGAGCACTATAGCTGACTTGCTGATGGGAGGGTGAGACTGGGCAAGTGAGGTCAGTCACTAGAGACGTGATGTTGAGGTGGGGTATCTCCCTCTTTGGCTCCCACTTTCTCCCTGTGCTTCCTGGTGGTTCTGATGTGACTAGCTTTCCTTTGTCCAAGACTGTTCCCATGCCATTTCTATGATTTGGTCTGCTAGACATGGACTGGACATTATGATACTGTGATCCAAAATAAACTTCTCCTGCTTGAAGTTGCAGGGGTTGAATATTTGGTCCCAGTGATGAAGAAAGTGACTATGACAGCATCTATATATGGTCTCTCTCCTCTTCTCTGTCACTATTCCCCTGTTGTCTCCAGGCTACCATGAATTAAGAATTTTAACTCTGCCACATTCTTTTGTCATGATGCTCCTGCTTTGCAACCAGTAGACTACAAATGGAATCCCCTAAAACCATTAGAAAAATTAAATCTCTCCGACTCTGAGTTGGTGGTGATGAATATTATGTCTCAGTGATGAGAAATCTAATTAAACAGGTAGTTGGGAATGGGAGTGGGGCCATAGCTGTGGCTGTAGTTGACCATGTAGTTTAGGAGAATTTTAAAATGGTTTGCATGAGGTATTTAGAAAGGTTTGGCAACACAAATAGAGAAGCCTGAAAATCCTGTGAGTAGAGCATGATCTTTGATTCTCATCAAAATTCAGAAGACTAGAATGCTTGTAGGAATATGGAAGTAAAGGCCAGGTTCAAGAAGTTTCAGCTGTGAAAGAGAACTGTGTGGTAAACTGTACAGAGGCCACGAATGTTACACTCTGACAAGAAGTTCATCTACATTTATCTATGATCAGAGAGTTTGTGGCGCACTGAGGTTAAGGGTGGTGGGCAAATTAATCTGGAAGAGGAAATTTGAAGGCATTCCAACATTCAGGCTGTGGTATGGGTACTGCTGAAAGCTTTTAGCCAGTTTTTTTTTTTTTTTTTTTTAAGAATTAGGAGTGAAAGGCATGGCAGAAAATGTTGAAACATTTAAATTTTTGCCTGAAAAAAAATCACATGTAAATTTGGGGCCAAAGGACATGCTGTTGCTAAAGAGATTAGTACCATTCAAAAGACATTAAGTATGTTTAATAGGGAGAATAAGAGAGCTATCTTGAGTGGATCTCAGGAAGCAGCGAGAATCACTCACTCCATCTCAGGGTTCAGGATGTAAATATGTAAAGGCTTCCTTTGAGAAGACGGTCCTTGGACTACTTGCTTGAGAAGGGCCACCTAGGAAATTGGTTGTCTGGGACTTATTTCGCCTAGTTCAACCACCCAGTCACACAGAGGCCACTGCAGTCATAGTCCAATGGAGTCCAACTACCGCTTCAGTGGCCACAGACCTTGGCATTGTCTGCAGATACCAGTTTTAGCACCATGTAAAATGCAAAAGTTGTATAGCCAACGAGGTTCTACCCAGATTTCAAAGAAGCACTGGAAGGCCAAGAAAAGAGTCTCTGAGAGGGAAGTCTACAAAACTGTGAGTGAAGCTGAAGGTGTGGTGAAGAATCCAGGAAGAGATACATGTCAGGAACATGGAGCATATGCCACAGAAGATGAAAGCCATGGCGGGGAGGTTGACCAAGCTCTCTAGAATTCACATTTTACCACATGCCTAGGATGTTAGACATAGAGCTACAGGACTTAGTGTTTGCTCTGCTAGGTTTAAGTGCTGCTTTGTTTTATTCTTTTCTATCCCCCTGTTGGAGTGGGAATGTCTATCTTCCTTATTGTATTGGGAAATGTGTTTTGTTTTGTTTTGTTTTGTTTTGTTTTGTTGGTACTGGGATTGAACTCATGGCCTCATGCTTCCCAGGCGGGTGCTTATGCTGCTGAGCTAAATCCCTAGCAATTTTTTAAATTTTACGAAGGTTTACAGCGAAGAATTTGCCTTCAGTCTTATAGAAGATTTTATAATTGAACTTTTAAGCAATGGTGGGACTTTTGAGATTTTTGGAAAGGAATCCATGCAGTTTTAGTTGTACACTGGATAGTTATATCACGCTAGATAGAATTATGACTTTGTAATTGTGTTTACTTAGGGAGTAATCATGGCTTAAGGAGATATGATTAGCTGTCAAGTTGACAAGTAGTGGATTTTTGCTGATTAACCTTAATTGACAATTTAACTGGATTAAGAGATTCCTGGAGATGATTGGATCTTGGTGGAATTCTCATCAGTGGATTAATCTGCTAATGTCCATAGGTCAATGTATATCACAACTTGGGGCTCAGCTGGACGTGGGTTGCTAAAGACATGCCTCTGGAGTACCACATATTACTACTGCTTTCTTGTTGCCATGGAGTCAGCAGTCTTGCTTCCTCATACCATTCCACCACAATGTTCATACCTTGGAGCTAGCTGCCCATGGTTAAGGCTTCTGAAACTTTGAGCCAAAGAAAATTTTCTTCTGTAAATTTTACACATTAGCATTTGTTCCCAGAGATGAAAATCTTACTAATATATTTGACAACTACCCATGTACATAGGGACCTATCTTCTTCCACACCACTGCCGTGAGCCTCCTGTATCCACAGGTACCAACAATGTCATGGTATCTCTGCAGACCTTCACTACTAAAAACAGAAGCCACAACCTTTGGCATCTAAATATCCACAAGGGTTGTTACTTCCTTTTAAGAGATACATGCAATTCTTCCAGTATTGTAAGCACAGATCTTCTCAAAACATGGTTACTACAGAAGCCCTAGTAGCTTGCTTATCTCCACTTAGTAGGACCACAAGGGGTAAAAGCTGAATTTCTTCATATTTATTTTCTTATTTCTAGCAAAGAAAAAAAAGGTATTGTTTTTAAAAGAAATGGTTAATTGAAACTCCACTAATTCTGATTAACAGTATGAAAATATTTTATAAATACTATAAAAATTCACTTTCTACATTCAAATGGCAACTAACATAAAAGATAAAAGCTACTATAAATTTAATTCTTGCCACATGCTAGACAATCTATTAAAGGTATTTCAATTAGGACAATGGCTTTTTGAAGTTTTAAGACTCCATTTTATTAGAACAAAACAGAAGCTTACACAGGTTGCAAGACTTGTCAAGAGCATGCAGTTAACTTCGGTGATAGAATATAAATTGAAGTTTGCTTTAAAGCCAGTGCTCACTGTTTGACTTTCTACTAATGTTATAGAAAATTGATTTTCTTTGATCTAAAGAAGAAAAATCTAAAACCACTAAGATTATGCTGACACCAGTTATCCTAGAAAAACTGCTTAGACAGAAAGTTTTAATTTTATTTCATCTTCTTTATGGTGTACTTATTTATCACAAGAAACTGATTGTAATACATAGCTGTGATCCTATGACCCTTCTGATCAAATATTTCAATAGCTCAGCCTTCTCCAGAGTATCTTGTACAATTTTGTTGGTGAGTCATTTCAGACTGTCTCGGATCTGGCATTGGTTTACATACTTCTTTTCCCTCTATATTTCTGCTGTTTCATAGCCTTAGTTGTCTTCCAGATACATTCTTTGTGGGTTTTACCTGCTATTCTCATCCTGGAATGTTCTCTTATTACCATTTCTACTTATAAAACATAGCACTGTAGTAAACCTTTCCTTGATCTTCCAAATCACCCTTACCATAGCAATATCTTGTCTCCTAGTGATGTTTCTATCATCGAACCTTTCAGTCTTAGTGATTTGTTATATACACTGCCTTCTATACAAACAAGAAGACTTGCTTATATTTATCCTCCAACCCAACTGTGTCAATCACAATATGTTACACTTACAGGAGCTAAACAAGTATTAGCTAAATTAAATTAACATGAATTTGCATCGAAGTACTGGTTGCTTCTTACTACTTTTTAAAACAAGTATCTTTGACAAGATAATGCGTTCAGTTTTATGCAGCCATCATTAAATTAGTTTTAGCAACAAATACTTTATGATTTACATATATACATATGTATTACATATATGTAACAGTTATATAAAGTTTTATATATATGTACATATATATAAACTTAGATTATTACAAGAAGCCCTCTGTATAGTTATTGCAAACCTCATTATTATCTCAATTTTTCTGAATGAGATATTAGAGCTAATTAGTTATTTAACTCTTCCAACATCTGCATAATAATTATGTGGCAGCCATAATATTAAGACTATATCTGATTTTTTTTCCTGAAAACTTCAGCTGTAATATAGATATCTTGTATAGATATGACACATTAAAGTTTTATAAACATCTTAAAATAGTAACTAATTAATCACTTTCAAATCTGTATAGCCAGAGACCAAAGTTCACAGGAAATACCTTTAAAATAAATTTAAGAGTTAGCTAATTTCATCAAGTTCCCTAGGTGTTTTTAATGGGGATCAATGATTTTGGTTTTAATTGGAACCATTTTTATTTGAAACTAACAGAGTTGACCTAGTAATATCATCTTACATGGCTATGGTTAAGACACTTTCTCTATTTAGGAACACAATTTTAAAAATGAAACGAAGGCTATAATGTCATAATATATAATATATTTGTCATTATGAAATAATGTTTCTTCCTTAGAAGAAAACTTCCACATAATTCTTTTTCCAATTTTCACTTTGGTTGAAATTTACTTATACTATTATGCTCTTTTTTCCTTTATAACATCTAAAAACAAGCTTCTAAGAGTTCTGGTTTATCATTATCCCCATACACTACTATTCTGAGCTGTAGTATAGTCACGCCAGTATAGTAACCTACTGAGACAGAAGAGACAAAGAGAAAATGCTAAGGAGCATAATTATAAAAGCCTAGAGTTAGGCAGCAGGAGGTAGGCCCTGAAACTTGAGAGCTACATAGTACCCTAGGACTGTTTGATCCCTTTGACTTTAGCCATGATTGAGAGGAGCCATGGATGGAATTTAAACACAGGAACAACAAGAGTAAGAGAGTTCAGCTAGACTTGGAGTCACACACATGGTACCTTCTCAGATATCTTTTGAATGAATGTATGAATTCCTCAGAAACAAATGGGATTCAGCAGATGGTGAGAAAATATAGCAGGGAAAGCTTTCAGTTGGAATAATCTGCTGCAGGGGAGATATATGAGGACATGTGCTGTCCGTGAGTAGAGCAGGCAAGTCAGATGTCCTGCATCTAATCATCTATGGAATGAAAAACGATTTGAAGAGCTATACTATTTTAACTTTCATTGCTCATTAATGTCATCAAGAAAAGTTGAGGAGTTCCAATGTCTAGTCCTATTTTCATACATTAAATTACATCCTCTAGAGTTGGGCCCTAGTATTCATTAAGGTGATCAAGTGATTACAGTATTCAGCTATGGCTAAGAACCTTCACTTCACAGCACCAACCTCAGACATGGACCTAATAATGAGCGTTCTTTCTAGTTAAGTATGTGGGTTGTGATATCCTTGAGTTTTATGTTTTTCATATGTGATATCCTTGAGTTATATATTTTTGTATTTATTTGATATAGGGGTAAGGTGTAGGGTCTTCTGATGAGTTTTCCCTGAGGAGTTATAGAGAAAAGTTATTTCAAACTTTTCCAATAATACTTTTATGAATATGGTGAGCATGGTAGAACAGAGATTTATGAGCCTAAACAATAAACTGAACAAGATAAAAGAAGACAATACTGAAAGGAAACAAATTCATTTATAGACATTTAAATCTGATGTGGATAAGAAAATGTGTTGGCAAAGGATGGAATGATTTTTATATTTTGGAATCACAAAGAACCAATGTAACTTCTTGGGAAGAGCAGGGTATAATAGGAAACTAAGGGCAGCAACTTCCAGCCTGCATATTAGCAATCCTGTAAAAACCAGAAGCACAGCTTAAGGACTGCCTTGTCACAGAACAACACAACAATATTCCAAAATCATGAATACTGTGCAGGTTAAATGTAGTTAAACAGTTTGTAGTGTTCCATATATCAATACCAATTCTAAGTAGATATTTACAATCTGCTGAAGCAAATGCACAGTAGGGTAAAAATAAACCAACTTTTGCAAAAAGTTCACCTGGGATCTCTTTAGCACCAGCATGAGAGTACAACAGCCAACAGTAAATCTCTGGTAAAAGTTACACAGAACAATAAAGTATTTCCTTCTCTTTCAAAAGTTATGTTTAAGGGGATGCACTGAAAAGGATATGAAAATAAAATAATGTTTTCCAGAAATGTGGAACTCCAGAGCAGTAAGACCAAGTAAGAAGCTAACACAAGAATGATCACGTTATGCACAAAAGACAGAAACTCACAAATTTTGATGGAAATTAAAGGCACTTAGGCTTATAGGTTTTTATTTTATCACAATGTATATAATGAGCATAATGGACTGAGAACAAAATGTTACATGTCTGAAAAGCATATTAGACTTTAACTGTGATAATATGAAAACATAATCTCTTCGATCTGGGTGCTCAATTTCCCATTGTCACAGTAAGAATAATACCTTTAAGAATAAATAATACAAATCATGTGGCTATTTTTTGATAATGAAATGTAAATATGGAATAGTCTTAACTCAAGAAAAAGTCCCGGTATTCTCGATCCATTACTTATTTTTTATGATACACTAATTTTATCAACCATTTTAAAGACCAAATATTTCAAAAGCAATAAATCACCATATGTACTGGTATTCAGCCAATGCTGAAACAAAATACCAAACACACACAAATTAAAGAATGAAAAGTTTAATTTGGCTCACACTTTTGGAGGAATCTGTCCATGGTGGGTTGAGTCCATGCAGAAATAGCATGGTAGGAGGGTATGGGGAAGGAAAGCTGCTCAGCTCAGAGCAGTCAGGAAGCAAAGTGAGAAACGAATATCCAGGGTCGAAAGTAACCACTTCCAAGTTCCCACTGGGGCCCACCTCCCAGCATCACATTCATCCATGAACTCACAAATGGACTAACTTAGAATACACGAGGATCTTCGGAGAGACATTTTATATCTAAAGCCTGCCCTAGATTTTTAGTGCAAGATTGACTGAAGTATTCCCTTCTCATCTCATTCTCCTAATTGTTTATCTCCTTGGGCAAAGCGTGATAGGAAATGAAAGTAATTTTCTGGCTTGTTTAGGAAAAGTCATTCTCATCCTGATTTGTGTATTCAAAAGAAAATACCATGTTTTTTTAAAAAAATACAGACTTTGTGCCTCATCTTGAGAGATTCTGATGCAAAAGTGGTATTTATTATCAGTACATCCAGTTGTTAGAATGCAAGACTACAAGTTCTGTGCCAACTCACTGTACCAGAACCCTCACATACACACACGCATACATGCACATACACATACAGACACACACACAAACCCGTCACATTCCTCTGAGCTGAGTGTTATGAAATACTTTCACAGGATCTTTGGGGGTGCAGTCACCACCATCCATCAGGCATGTGCCTAGTTAGGTAACTAGTATTCTCTAGTAATTATCCACTGACCTCAAGACACACAGACAGCCAACTGAAAATCCTTATTGCATAAACAACTTTTTTCCTTAAATACAGTTCCCACGGACTGAGTTACAGGCCTTGACATTTTCTTTTATTCACATCATCTCAGCAAGACAGACAATCAAAAAAAATTTTTGCAACCCTTTTCCCTCCTTCTCTAGCCTGTCTCTTCACTAGTTATTTCCTTTGCGGTACAGAAGGTTTGCATTTTGATGCATCACTTTTGTTGATTTTTGCTTTTGTTTCTTGTGTTTTGGAGGTTTTAATCAAAAAAATCTCTGCCCACTTTAATATCATTAAAGTGTTTCTTCTATGTTTTCTTCCAGTAGTTTCATAGTTGTGGACCCTAACTTTAAGTTTTTAATTCATTTAAGTCGAATTTTATATATAAGAGATTAGGGTCTACTTTCATTCTATGGGTATAGCTATACAGTACTTCCAGCACCATTTATTTAAGAGAATATCTTTTCCCCATTGCATGTTCACAGAACCTTTGTTCAAAATCAGTAGTAGGCTGCATACATGTGGGTTTATTTTGAGGTTCTCTGTTATGTTCCACTGGTCTGTTTTTACGCTGATAATGCACTGTATGAAGATTCAGTTATAGATTATTTATTTGAGAATGTTTTACTTCTTTGAAAATACCCCATTTTAGACTCAGTCACTCTTGACTTACAAAGCTGTTATATATTCCACTGCTGTGTCTTTATTCACTCTCACTTGAGGTTTTCACTTCTTTTCTTAGCAGTCATTCTTTTGGCTTGGGTTTTGCTTAGTTTTGTTTTACTTTCTACTAGTAATTGAATCCACGGACTTTTTGCTGAGCTACATACACCCAAGTCCCCTGTGCATGTGTGTGTGTGTGTGTGTGTGTGTGTGTGTGTGTCTGTGTGTGTATGTGTGTGTGTGTCTGTCTGTCTGTCTGTCTGTGTGTCTGTGACAGGCTCTCAGGATGACATGAAGCTGCCCATTTGGAACTCTGGTGATCCCTCCTACCTCAGCTTCCCAAAGTGTTAGGACTATAGATTTGTAGCATGGCACACAGCTTCATTTGTTTTCCAGCTTCTGGAATTTTGTTGCTATATTTTTTGCATTATCTTATTCTTTCTTCCATTTTCTGTTTAACATAGTTTCAAAAAGTAGGATGAATAAGCATTCAGGTTCATCCCACCAAAGTTAATAATTCACTTTGATATATTTGTAGATGAAGAGACTGAGTCCTCACTCTACACCTACTGATTTGGGGTTAATATTTTTCCTTGTGTGTTAGACACTAGACTATTTGAAACTTGTGTGAAATGAACAAAACCTAAAATGGTGGAAGAGCAAAATCTAGCTGAAGCTATATCAGCCCAAGAAACAATGTGATGAGATTACCTGTATTATCCTATAACCTAGAACCCTGCCTTCACACACTATTACAAATTTCCTTAGCAACTGCTTCCCACATTCATTACTCATATTTTCCAATTCAGCCCATCTCATCTGTTTCATCTTCCCCTCTTTATGTAATGGAAACCTAACTGTAGTATTTTAAGCTTCTATCCTGGCTTGACTATTCGAATCCATATAGTGACTGAGCCAGGTAGTTGGCTCTTCCCATTACTTATCTTTAATCCGGTATAAAACCCCAGCAATTCATCCAGTTGAACATCTCTTTACTGTGTTTTCTTCTCTTCTGACTCATATTAATCAGTTTAGGACTTATGTGATTTCCTGCTTTCAGTGATACAACTGGCCTTTTTGCTCCTCCCATATTCCTCCTTCAGCCTGTTCACATTTCCGGAGCAGATCCAGTCATATATACTATCTAGCTGATTTTTTCTAGTAGTTCTGGATTGATCACCAGGAAAATATAAATTCTTAAAGAGGTACATAGGATCTTTTAAAAATTTGCAGCTGTGTTTATTGAATTTCTTTTTCTACATCAACACATACCCTGAAGGCCAGCAATATCGAACTGTATGTGGGTTCCCATAATTCTAGAATTGATTTTTTTAACCTCTAAGTTTATACACAGAGTTCCATCTTTGTGGATGTTCTTTTTAATTGTGATTTTTCTTTTTTATAAAATCCCACTATGTCCAGTAGTGTTCATATCAAATCTCTCTTCTCTTGTGCACTCCAAAATCTTAAGTCTTGTTTTCAGGGTTTTTTTTTAATTCTTTGGGGGAAAAATGTGCCTGTGTCGTTGCCTCCTAGGCAGACAGTGTACAGCAAATCCATAGAATAAATGATCTCCTAGATACTTCTGCTCCCTCATTGTTTCTCTGCAAGTTCCTTGATGATAATATGACTTCACATTTGTAGTAGAATAAGAGTCTGAACACTTGTCATATTTAATAAAAAAGAGACTATCTTATAGCATAAACTATGATGTAGACACTGGATTTGACACATAATGACTATGTACTATTAAAATCAAACTTCAAATAATGTAAATTTTCACAATAATTTAGGGCACCAAATCTGTAATGCTGTGAATGTAAATAATTTTAAGTATTTTTATGATCAGTAATGAAGTTATAATAAATTAGGTGTATACCATGAGGTTATCTGATGTTAAGTAGCTATTATCAGACCCAGCACAGATACGGGCAATGAGAACAAGGCACATCATTTTCTTACTCTCTCATTTTTACCTCCAATTTTGTCATAATCAAAATGAAAATTAAACCATATGTAGGTTGGCTACATTATAGGATGTCTCAAGACAGCCTACAAATCTGAATTATTTGCCAGAGTTCCTGTATTCTGCTATTGTAATCATCATCACAAAAATAAATTCATGCAATTAGATAAGTAATTCAAATAATGGGATTTTATGAAACATCAAGCCTAACTGCCCCAACCCACTGATTCTGCTATCAAGAGATGTCTATTATTTTTGTTGGATTGTTTGTTTGAGGTAAGGTTTGGCTGTGCATTCCAGGCTGGGCTTGAATTCACTATCTAGCCTAGACTGGTCTTAAACTCATACTAATCCTCTGTCTCAGCTTCCTGGGATGACAGTTGTAACCCGCCACATCCAGCTTGCTAGCTACTATTAAAAAGTTTCTTTAGAATTCTTTAAGGTATTTTTATCATCAATCATCCATCTCCCATACATTCATACACTTGTAATTTTTTCACGTTTGAAATCCACACTCTGTGTTTGTTGGGAAATGCTATGGTTCACTTAACATTGTTCTGGGATATATTCCCTGTCAGCACATAGAGATTTCTCTTGTTCCTTATTCTTTTTAGTGATTGTTATGGTTTGCATCTGGATGTCCCCTGAAAGCCTCATACCTCAGAGTCAGGGAGTTTCTAAGAGGATTGGATTAGAGTGTGTGAATGTGGATTAAAAGTGTAATGCTGGGGTTAAGGGTGTGGATAATGGAACCCCCATCCTAAGTACGGGGGGCACTAATCAATTGGATTATAGCCTGTATGAAGTGTAAAGGGACAGAAAAAAGACAAGCTTGTTGCCTTCTTCTTGCCACATGATGGGCATTTCTCCTCTATTACAGCCCCCCAATATACCACCTTGCCTTAGAGACAGCTGACTATGGACTGAAACATCTATAAACTATGAGCTTTCTTTAACTTAGAGTGTGGGATATTTAGCATCAGCAATGAAAAAAATAACTAAGACAATGATGAGCATATCCTATTCACTCAAAAGGTGTCTTCTGAGATGCTTCTAAGTGCCTGCCACTAAGCCAGCCTCCTTGGTGTGACCTTACACCCTACCTCACACCTTCATGTAGCTCCCTGTTAAAAATTCATCTGAAACTCCACCAGCCAGAGAAAAAAGCTCAAAATATTCCATTAAACAAGGCCATTTTATTAATATCAATCCTCAGGTGCTAAACCTGTCTGCTTTAATGCTCTGCTTCATTGATGCTGAGATACTCTCTCCCTGCATTCCATGCAGTCTGGCCTATGGGACGCTGTGTACCATACCAATGCACCGTCTAATTTGGGGGACTCCAGCCTGTGAAACCTATTCTGAGAAGTGCTGGCATTACTTGCAAAGTCCATTAGTTGGCAAATACTATGAAGCGCTCTACTGAGCACTAGAGATCCAGCAATGAAAATACTTTGCCATTTTTAAAGGAAATTAAATCCAACGGACAGCTAAATGAGAAACACCAGGAAAAAACAGCAATAAAAAATCACTTTGTAGATTTTACTATAAACTAGGCAATCTAATTTTTAATGCAGCTCAATAACTCTAAAGAGAACATTTCAGTGTTGTCACAGTAGTTCTATAGAAAATATACTTAAGTGGTAAAAAGTTAAGAAATAATAAATTACTGAATAGCTAAATATACTTAATCAGGTAGATATAGTCTGTTAATACTTTAAATATTTTTGCTGACTTTTCTCCTTCACTGCTTGTCTTTGTGAAGCCCCTGAACTCCACAGCCTCTGAAACTCAAGTGACAGGAATTTAAACCTCAATCACTGCCTGAGGACACTCAACTCAGAGGATTTTATCTAAAATGGGAGCCCAGGAAACTTACCAAAGGCCATCAGTGCTGGGGAAGAAGGTCCCCAATCCCACCAACAGTTTAAGCAAATTGAGGAAGATAAACCCAGATCTCTAAACAATATGGCTAAGATTATTAACTACAGCGGCTCTATATCTTTCTCCCCAAAAATATTTCTGTGAGTTTGCTTCTGTATAAATAATGACTGAGCATATGTATAACTCAGTGAGTACAGAACATATGATATGGTAATCAAGAAAACTTCAGCTCTCAGCATCCCTAGATTTTAAGCAAGTTTCCCTGACCATAGTTCCCTGGTGTCACTGCTCTCAAAGCATTTAACTCTAGAAAACTAGAAAACTGGCAACTGGCAGTAGTAACCCTCTCTCTCTGTCTCTGTCTCTGTCTGTCTCTTTCTGTCTCTTTCTGTCTCTTTCCTTCTCTCTCTCTCTCTCTCTCTCTCTCTCTTTCTTTTTTTCTCTCTTCCAGAAAGGAGTGACTCAAGATTGAATCCAGGTTGAATCCAGGCACACTGTACCACTCAACAATATGCTTTTTACTTTCTATTTTGAGACAAAGTTTTACTAAATTGCCAGTGCTGGATTTGAACTTGTAACCCCCTGCCTCAGCCTTCCAAGAAATGAGATTAAAGGGATGGTCACCTCACCCATTTCTCTACATCTTTGAGATGTAAATCTCCTCCCAGCTTCTATTTGTTGCTTCAACCAAGAAATATTTCCCAGGACCTGGGAGCCATCCTCTGAAATGTCATGATAAGAAAGATAATGCTTAACTCTCTTTCTCTCTAAAAAGGTAACATTTAACTTTGATAACCATCAGATAACCTACCCAAGATAGCTTAATCTTATTGAAAAAACTTCTCCCTAAATTTCTTCATTGATTTTCCCTTAATTCATGCCATAATTAAAATCCTAATCACCTTTATTTTAATAGAATTGACTTTGATCTTTCTATTTTTTTGGTATATTCTTAAATAAAATTTTCTTTGCCTGGTTAATTATACACATTTCAGTTTTACTTTGAAAGAAGCTAGGCTTCATTTCACAAAATTCCAAGGTCCTGAATTGTTTTGGTGGTGATGAAGAGGTGTTTTACAGCACTTATTCGGTATAGAGATTCTTTGGTCTTTCAGAAAAGGCAGTTAACCTGCACTCTCTTTAAACATAATTAATTTTATGCAGATATAGAAAAGGAAGTTAATTTTTATACTGATGTAGGAAATATATATATATATATATCTTAGCACTATAAAGAAAAATCTATTCAAAAACTAAATTCATCATATAAATATTCATACTCTATAAACACACTTATTATTCATACATTAAAAGTATGATTTCTAAAAATTTTCAAAATACAAAATGAATAAAAAGAGTTTCTTGCCCATTCATTAAGATATTCCTACACAGATGAAGAGCAAAACAGTCCAATATCATGCTTCATGTGCTTTTGACAGGTCTCTGGAGTTCATGATTTAGTAAGTTATTTAGTAAGTTATCGTACAAAATACTCCATTAGCATGTTGTAGGTTAGACCCAAGTTAGTTTCTATTGAACTAGATAGGATAAATTGTGGCCTACCAAAAATTATTTTTTAAACTAAATGACGTTCACATTAGAGCTCAGAAAATACCTGGGAAGGCAACCAAAAGATAATTAGTAAGATTAAAAAGACATATGACATCATTATGAAATTGAGAAGTTCTGCTTTCTTACAATTATAAAAAAGATGAGTGACAGCAGGAATCATGTAAAGATTGTGTCACTGTCCAACATCATAGGGGATATCTTAGGTGTTGTATCATGAGCTCCACGATCAGATATATATCTCTGCTCCTCTGCAGTCCTGACCTCTAGAATTTTTCCATAATACTTAGGCAGTTATTAGCACCAGTTAAATAATTAGGCCATTCACAATTATCATATCCAAATTCACTACCTGCAGAAAATCCAATGCTATTCTTGCTTCTCTCCTCTCTTCTTCAAGGAATGGTACCTAGAATTGACCTCAGCCCAAATCTTTTTATCACCCCACAGTTGTCCTTTCCTGGAACTGTCTTATCAAGACATGGCAACACCACATTCAAAATATCTCCATAACCCATCCATTCATCATAACGCACTTTTTCAAGCCGCTACTATGCTCAATTCCACTTTCATTAATTTCAGCTTCTCTGTACTTTCTTATCTGCAGTCTCATCTGCAAATCTACACCATATGATCAGAAAGAACTTACAATACAACCCAGAGCATCGCAGTTCCTTGCTGGAATCTCTCCATTACCTCCTCCGCCAAAGAGGAGGTGATAGCCAAAGCCCTTACCTGGATACCTTCTATACTTCCACCGCTTACCTCTTCACAACTCCTTCTTCCCCAGTCACTATACTGCTGCAGTGTACCAAGTTCCATCTCTCTTAGTGTCTATGTTTCCTTTTAATTCTGTCCAACTTTTCCACTTAGCAGCTCCAAAAATTAACTCAGGTCTCTGTTCAGATGTCACCTTTTTAGGATGGATCAACCATCTGAAACTAATATAACTTCATCCCTTTTTTTCTCCTCCTCATTCATTCATTTTGCACTTTACACTATTTCATTTTAATTGTTCCCCTTGTATATTTTTAAAATTTTTACTGTGATGACATACATTGTATATATCCTCATTTTACGTATCTTCCCACTACAATCGAAGTGCTTTGAAAGCACGGACTTTTTGTCTTCCCTCTTGCATCTTCAGAGTCTAACAAGCTGTCTGGAATATGATAAAGAGTTCAAGAGATACCTGCTAGCCAGGCATGGTGGCAGACACCTGTAATTTCAGCACGTGAAAATCTGAGGGAGGAGGATCACTGTGGCTTTAAGGCCAGCCTGAGCTACAAAGTGAGTTCAAGGCAAGTCTGAATTGCATAGTGAAACCTTGTCTCAAAAAGACAAAGGAAAAAAAAGTTTAATTACCATGATTTCACATTCCCTAAATCCAAAAAGAAACCATCTCCGTAGACCACTGATTTTGCCAATATTCTCTTCTTGTCAATTTTTCTTTGTTTCCTGAATGCTTTAGAATCATCTAAGATCCCCCGACCCCAGATACACATTTCTCGATTTTGTGTTTTATTCTTTTCTCCCTATGGCTGCCTCCAAATTTAGTAACTTATCACTTCAGAGCATTCACAAGCAGTTAATGAACCTAAGTTATCATGTAACATTTTGTTTTGGGTTTTCAACATCCACAAATTAAGTACCACGTGGTACACAGGCTATACCTGACAGCACTGAACAACAGTGGCGGAATAGATTCTCATGTTTGAAGTCAGTACAGGAGATGAATTTTCTCTTTTTACTTTTATTTATTATTTATTTTGATGCCTGCGATTGAACTCACGACGTTAGACTTGCCAGGCACGCATAGTACCGCTGAGCTACTCCCGGCCTAGTATGGGAACTGTGTAACATGCAGGTTGTTAAATATGCCCAAGAGACACCAAGCAGAAGGATGAGGAATGGATATCTGCAGAACTCAGTGTCTTGCGTCAGCATCATAACCACAATTACTTAGCTTCTATGTCTGCGGTGTCTCTATGTCGTTATTGCAGTGCCTCTGGGTGCATGTGTGAGTTTTCCCTATCTCACACCAATGGAATTTGTTTCAATAGATAATGGGAAGCAGATTATCCAGTGTTCATTATGGCTCAAGAATTATATCAAATATTGAAAATTATACATACGAGGTATGGTCAAAAAATAAAGTGAAGGTTTAAATTTTAACAATTTATCACAGTAAAAGATACATGTGATTAATCCCCCTTAAAAATACTTCTCCTTTCTTCAGACACACTTAAGGTTCTTGCCACTTTCTGAAGCAGCTCTGAAAATCCTTTTTTCATTGTGTTTTTCATTGTGCTGTCATGGTTGCCTCAATGCTCTCCATCAGTTTGAATTATTTACCTTTCAGGATCATTTTGACTTTGAGGAAGAATGAGAAGCATGGTGTCAGCGCCACTGAATAAGGTGGATGCAGACACTAAGTTTATCAGAGCCTGCCTTTGGGTGTATGGCACTCAGCAGCTGCAGCCTAACCACACCCCGCTAGAGACACTCATGAAAGAGTACTTCCAGAACTGCTCCAGAGAGTGGTGAGAACGACAGAAAAAGTATGTTTGAATTAAAGAAGAATATTTTGAGAGAGGTTAATGGCAATGTGTTTTTTAGTGTTATAACAGTTTTAAATATTTAAACATTTGGGGCTGGGGATTTAGCTCAGTGGCTTAAGTGCCTGCCTGGCAAGTGCGAGGTCATGAGTTTGATCCCTGGTACCAAAAACAAAACAAAACAAAAATTTTTAAACATTTGCCGCACAGATTGACCATCCCTTGCATATTCCATTATTCACCACTCACTGTTTTATGACCTAGATACTGTTGTGCTCCCTGTTCTGCTGATTAAAAAACTGACCAAAAGGATAATGCTTTTCAAGGGTAGATAAAAGCGCTAGATTCCACTGTAGGAAGTCTATTCCAGAGTCCTCACTTTTGCGTTAGCTACAGTGAGAGACTGGAGGAGGCAGGGCCAGAATGACAGAATATAAAGAGAAGGAAATACTGCGACCAGTGTTCTGGAGTCCTTACGTCTCCAGTGTGTTCTCCTACACTTTGTTCACTGCCCACTCAGAGAAAATGGCAGCTTTCTTACCCGTGTCTTTCCCCGACTGACATTTCTGACTCTGTGACTGGCTCCTACCTAGGTCCTGAGAACCTGACCGGCAGCTGATCTTGGGAGGACGTTCAGTAGTGTTTGCTGAGTGAATGTGTAGATGTGTAATGCATGACTGCTGGGAGAGACAAGAGAATGACAAGAAGGTTAGGACAAGACTTTAAAACTCCTCTATTCCTCATGTTCTAGTAATATTTTTAACTGAGTTGCTGTCCTCATGACTTTCTTCCTTCTACTTCTATTTTCACCCCATGATTGAACACCTGGATCTACAAAGGAGCAGGGAGTCAGAGGACAATGAGGTTTAGACTAAAAGGAACAAAAATTCAAATGAATCGTGAAACTTTAGCAAGCTAGACCATAGGTCACTAGGAAATTGTAAATGTATTATAATTGAGTAAACTATATTCCAAGGAGGTTAAGAGCCTTTCTTAAGGGCATCAATTATTTAGTGGCACAGCCAAGACCCAATCTCTTAGAAGTGGTCCTGTCCTTCACCCAGTACAAACTAAAATATGGTTACAGAAAGACAATGACACTGGGACAGGACTGGCAAAGGGATTTCTGAAGGTTTAAGGAACACACAAGATTGTAAAGAGGGATTTAGAAAAGGAAATGCGCATAATACAGTTTAGAGTGGTAAATAAAAAATGGACAAAAAAGTCATGAAACAATAATCACTATTCCTTAAAATAACAATCTCACACGTTATAGTGACTTTTGCCAATTCAAAATCCTATTACATTTATACATAAGCTTTTGCTTTTTATTTCTTTAGCTGGAATGTGTGGAAACAAACTAGGTAGGTCAGTGAAGAAAGTTCCCACGTGTCATCATATATGGCAAGAAAAGTGCAAAATGCAAGAAAAAGCTGCTGCCAATGATTTCACAGAGTGTCTTAGTATTCAGTGAGAAAACAAGATCTAATATTTTCCTTGATAGATTATAAATATAATGCATCTTTTATACTCTCCCAGGTTCTTGATTCATTCTTAATCTATAAAATTTGTATTCTCTAGCAAAAGCATGTTATACAAAATGCCAGGGAGGTGTAAAGCCATGGCAGTTAATGTGGAAACCAAAGAAAAGAAAACTCACTATAATAATGAATATAAAAAACTAAGGAAAATACTTAATCCTTAACTGGAGCAATCTTTTTCTTTTTTGTACTGAAAATCAAACTCAGGACCTTGCACTTGCTAGGCAAGCATTGTGCCACTGAGTTATATCTATGGCCAACTGGAGCAATCTTCAGGGTGAGTTAGGCTACACAATAGCACATTATTTTGTTGTTTTTCTCAAATTAAATTAAGATTAGAATGTTATTTTGAGTGGTTTTGTGTTAACATTTATCAAACAGAAAGTTGAAAAGGCAAAAGCAGAGATACCAGTGTATCACATAAGACACACAACTACGTGATGCTGATGACAATGATGATGATGATAAAGACATTAACCAAAATCTAAGTGTAAACAAGAAGTACCACATCAAATTTTGTAGATATTGTAAAACACTAGAGAAATAACAAAGACAAATTTGATTTTCCCAAATCAAAAATGTAACCTGTAATTAATACAATTTACAGAGGACTTATGTAACCCAACATCCAAAAGAAATGAGGCAATATTAAAAATACCAATCAAAAACAGTCTTTCGCCAAGTAATTGGATAAAAATAGGATTTAATCTTTTAGATTAAAATGAATCTAAAAGTAATTGATTACAGATAGGGGAGAATGAAATTGTTAGAAGTTCTGTGAAAAGTCAAGAAAGAGCTTTATGAGTGTCACTGGGGTTGTTAGCCATTCTGTTTTCCTCTATTGACCATGCTAGAGTATTACCTCACAGTCCCTGTTGTCTTTTCCTTACCAAAGGAGAAAATGCAGCCCAACATCACAAGTTTCAGGGAACCTTTTCTTCCAGCCTTAAACAGTATAAAAGATACACAATTCAAAGTGATATCAAATATGTACATTTTTTCTCATTAAACATGATCATGAATTCTGACTGCCAAGCTTTAAAATGCCAACAAAATAATAGTACTAAAAATTCTATTAAAGGAATAACAAGTACTAAAAGTTCTGTTAGAGGAATAACATTTATTATTGACATATAACAGAGAGGAAACACAAGAGATAATTTAGAGGATTATACTGAGTTAAAGCTCATAATTTTAAAAGTAAACAAGAGTTCATACTGAATAAGTATGAGTGACTAATACAATAATTGAGTATATTTAAATTTTAGGTGGTAAATATTTTTATTTCTCATTTCTTTTCTTTTGGTTCAACATATTTTTGAGTATTTAATGTTGCTACTTAGAGCATCTTTAAAAAACTTCTATTCAGGTAGAAAGCAGTATATTTATCACATTTCACAAGTTAGTAAGAAACTTAAAAATGAAGGCAGAAACTTTGAACAACATTGGTGACTTCATTTTTTTCCACATTTTCTAAGATATGATTGACAAAGTTTATATATATTTAAGGTACACGATGTGATGTTTTGAAATATGCACATACTGAAATACAGTGATCACAATTAACATCATCCTCTCACATAGTTACCTTTGTGTGATTGTGTACATTTGTGTAGTGAATACATTAATACGTACTACATTATACTTCACAGTGGTCACTAAACTATACATTAGCCCGCTGACTTATATATAACTTTAGTATCCACTGAGAGAAAAATGGATTAAATGAACATGGTACGTTTGTATGCTTGTGTATAAAAGAATAATAGTCAATCTTGAAAAAGATAGAAATCTTGCAATTTATAACAACATATATGTACCTGGAGATGATGCTAAGTGAAAAAGTCATATAAAGACAAAAACTGCATGATGTCATTTATATATGGACTCTAAAGAAAATTTAACTCATAATAAAGAAAGTAGAATAATGGTTACCAGGACTAGAGGGTGAGAGAAAAATAGATACTGGTCATTGGGTGCAAAGTTTCAGTTACATGATAATTTCATATATATTTTAAGTTGCTCAATTTTCAGATTTTTGCAATGATTTTAAACTTTTCTTTCTAGGGCTTGTGATTTCTTAATGGTAAAGGGATTTCAGTCCATCCAAATGATTACTAGCTGAAAAAAATTTTCACTTTGATTCTCTGACATTAAGACACTGCTATAAACCATTTCCACTTACTAATTAAATATGTCAGAGTATGTATGCATATACATATTCAGAAGAAAAAAGAAAACTATAACACTATCAAATAAAGAGTGAGGCAGAACAAGAGAAAGAGATAAAAACTGCTGAAGCATAAGAAGTCTAGAAAGTCAAAGATCCCTGAAAAGGTACATTCAGATAAAATCAATTCTGTCTCATCGATGAGAGCTCTAACATCAGAGTATTAGAATGCTTTTCCTTCATAGAAAACTTTTATTATGTCTTGAAATTATGTACATATGGCTATCTCACTCATTTTATGCCTCCAATATTTACGTATAGTCTACCAAAATAATGCATTTCCTCTTTATGGCACTTATCTTTTCCTACTTTCCAAAAGCCTATCATAAAGTAGTGCAGCTGAGCATAAGCCACATATGTATCATCTGGTCCCCTGCTTTTTACTGACTCCCATAAATGTGGAGCTGCACTTGAAAAAAATAAAAATGGCAAGAGAGTGAATGCATTTTATGGAACAACGATGAAAGAGCAAAAGATTAAAATACCATAAAAATCAGAAAATTATATTCTGTAGTATATTAGAAAGTCAAATTGAAATTGTTTATTGGACTAATACAAGTTGGAAACATTTTCTTCTGCTGTTAAACATGTAGATGCTACCACTTTCTGCCTTTTTCATTATTCTTTGTTCAATAAAGAATTTCGTTCCTTAAATTATCAAAGACATTCCAAACATAGTGGAGTTAAAGTAAGTATTTATAGATTTCTATACATAGAACACATAGGTATTGTGAAAAGACTTGTACACCAATGGTTCTAGAAGTATCCAAAAAGAAGTATACTTTTGGTTCCATATCTATACATTTTTCTAATAGAATAATAAAGATATAGGAATAGATGTTTTTGAAAAATAGTAACAATGAGAGTATATTTTTAATTTAATCAGGTCTTTTGTCTGGTCTGTTCACATTGTAACCCTAAAACATTTCCATGAAGCTAGAAAGGTTCCTTTCTTGAGTCCTCAGTTTTAAAGCTCAGCCCCTAACAGCCTATCATGTGCTTCTTTTCTCTCACAATGAGTCATTTAACAGATGCCGTCCTTTCTGGGCGTATCCTGCTGACACAAATTGCAGTGCTGACCCAACCATGTAATGCCCTCAACCTGTATTCGGAAGCAGAAACAAGGGAGTAGAGGATAGCTGCATTTGTAACTGAGATATAGCTTGGGGGAGAATGGAAATGCATTGACTTTAGTTTCTAAATCCCCTATATATAGGTTAGCATCTGCTGCTTTTGTAGATAGTGAGATTTAGTTCAGATTTAAAATTATAGAGAAAAGCTCTTCTGTCCCTCAGAAAATAAGGATGAGGGAGCAGGTAACTTTTGCAAGGAAATTTTTTTTAAAAAAAAGTTTATAAAGTTAGTATGAAGATTTAGTAATCACCCCTCTTTATAGACAAAAACAGCCAAAATGCCCCTTGGCTTCTGTTTATTGCTCTGGGGTTTCCCACCACCAATGTGAGATGAAAAGGGGGAAAAGGTGCTCACACAAGTGTCACAGGGAACATGACTTTCACACTGAAGAGAAATAAGATTTAAAGGGAAAGGAAAGTCAAGCATTTTAAAATGTGCTAATGTATTTCCCTGGTGAGTAGAATAGCAATCTCTTTAAAATATGGAAAAGATTTTTTGCATTAAAATATACAGAAATACAATAACATCCATGTATACTTCATTCAGATTTAACATGAGTATGTAAGGGTTTAAAAAAATAAGTAACATGCTAGATTTCTATTTCCAACAGTATGTGTAATAGAGACCTTGAAGAATCAGGCTGCTGGAAACAACTAAAGACAGTATATATATTTAAAAACACATTTCTGAAGCTAAACCACACCTTCCTGTGAGCCAGGGCCTGCCATGGGGAACAGGAAGAGAATCAAGAAGCCAAATCACACCTTCCTGTGAACCAACTGATGCATGGGCTAGGAGACAAGAACAGCAACACCCCACCATCATCACGCTCTACAAGCAACTGACTGATTCGGAGGAGCCAGGCTGAGATGATAGCAACTAAAGTAAAAAAATAACAGTGCTTGTATTGTTTTGTTGACTTTCTAGGCCTAAAACTGGTAATCTGAGCATCTATATGGAACATAACAATACACATTATAGCAACTATGAAGGATTTCCTTCTGTCTTGCATTTGAGATACAGTATTTTGTTCCATTTTACTATTTGGCTTTTTCCTGTATCTGGTAACCTGAGCAACTATTTTAAAGATAACAATATGCAACATAACAATCATTGTTAAATTTCTATCATCTTATTTTAAAAACCTACATAGCTATTGTTTTTTGTTTTTGTCATTTTGCTTTTGTTATTTACATTTGTTTGAGGTTTGATTTTATTCTGTCTTGTTATTTTTAATTTTATTATGTCTGATGGTATGGGCAACTATTTTGAAGATAACAAGATATATTATGGTAGCTACTGTTGACTTCCTATTATCAGGTTTTGAAGGCCTATAACATTTCCAATGTTTTGTTTTGATTGGTTTTATTCTATTCTGTTTTGTTTGATTTTATTATGTCCCATGGTACAGAGAGCTATTTTGAGGAAAACAAGAGATATTATGTAAGCCATTGTTGATTTCTTATTATCTTGTAGTACTGTATCACTTTTGTTGTTTTATTTTGATTGGCTTTATTCTGTTTGATTTTGTTCAGCTTTATTTTCTTTTTAAAATTTTTTAAGAAAGAAAATCAATCATTATTTCAAAGATTATCACACCAAAGATTTTTAAAAAATAAAATAAAAATGCCTTTCTAAACAATGTATGTTGCTAATGTTGAGGCAGGACGATCACAGGTTTGAGGCCAGCCTATGCTACATACTAAGTTCAGGACTGGTCTGAACTACATAATAAGAACTTGACTCGACAAAACAACACAAAACAAAACAAATAAAAAGTACTGTTTGTAAGTGCATGATGAACTGGTTAAAAAGGAATACTCCAAGGCCAAGAACATTGACAGCAGCAATATAAAGAAGTAAGCAAATTTTCCAGATATTTCAGCTGGAGGGACATGTGTTGAACCCTAATATCAACAAATTTCTACTTTCATGACTGAGAAAAGCTCCACGAAATGGAACCTACTACAAATGCTGTGCTGCATTGTGCTACAGTGTCTACATTGTGCTACAAATGTCTGTGCTGCATATGACGCAGCCAGTTTTAGGAGTCATTCATTATTGTAGCAGGCATCATATCAAGCACCTGTCATGCATAAAATTCATTGGCCATAACTTTTTGTTCAGAATGCTTTTGATAATCTCAAGGTTGCTAAAATGTCTTGCAGTCCACACTTGGCAAAGTGAAAAAAAAATGCATTAACTTTGGTCCTGAAAGAATTGGATTTGAATTAAAGTTCTGCCTCTTATACTATTTATATGATCAGAAGCAAATTATTTAACCTCTGTGTATCTAGTTTTTATGGATATTAGGTGAAGAATATCAACTACCTTTCATTGTCATTGAGAAGAATCAATGAGCTGATGTACATGGGGTGTCTGATGTTTCTTAAGTGCTCATAAAAATCATGAGAGTGACTGCGGAACTATCAGTTTTCCTTTAACTCACCATGCTGCAGAGAGTTTATTATCTTTCTTTGTCAAGATGACAGAAGCTGGGACATTTGCAAGCTCAGAGAGCAGATATCAGTGTTCCATATGGTGAATAAAAGAGTATTTCCTTCCTTCTAGATCAAAACCTCACTAGGCATGTTTCAAAGACATGAAGAGACAATAGCACAGTGACTGCTCCTGGAGGCTGTGGACAGCACAAAAGTCTAGGAAGAAAACAATCGGCAGCATGGAAGAGAGTATGAACTTCAGGATTAAGGCTCTGTGGGGACGTCTCAGTGCTCTCTAGGGAAACAAGTCTGTGCTTTCACACCTGAGCACACAGCAGGGCATGGGAACTGACTAACCAAAGAAAGTCTCTCCTTTGAAAAAATGCCCAAAGGGGTTCTTCAATAGGCAAATTGACAATAACATTACCTACTTCGGAGGTCTTCAGAGACACATATGGCCTTTTGGAGATAATAGGCCACCTCTTGTTTAACTTACAAGGTATGTCTGTCTGTGACATAGGGCCATGGAGCAACATTGATCAATATAATTTTCTCAGAGGTGCTATGGGAAAGAGAGAGAAGACAGTCAAGTCTTGCAAATGTAAATCCCTAAAAGTGGGGAAAAGAAGGCTTCAGACTTGTCTGTAGGAAGACTCGTGGGGCATTAAGCAACAGTTTGGTCTGGAAAGCCATGCTGAAACCTGTGCATCCCTCAGAAGGATAAGGCACTGAAGGACACTCATGATTTCCTAGTTGCAGTACAGGTGTGGGGTACAACTGAACCCAATTCTATTACTTCACAGAGGTCATCCTTAGCCTAAGTTGCCAAAATATCAGGAGACCTTCTTTTAGAGGAGCAGATAATCAAGCAAGAAATTATTTCCAAAAGGCCTTTAAAGTAGGGAAAGTCTTGAAGTTACAACCGAAAATGTACAATGTCTTTAAGAAAATGAGGAATAACATATTCAAGACAAATGAGAGGGTTTACATTAATTCACAATTCTACAGATTAAAAACACAGACAGGTAATAGATAGATATTCACATGGCCCTATGGATGAACATCCACTGTGCAAGGACTGTAGGTTAATGAGCAGGAGGAGCTGCTGCTGGCATTCCCATTGCTGTTACCGAGCTACTGAGCCACGGGTACCAGCTTCGTAAACGTGCAAAACCTCCCAGCAGAGTGGGACTCCTGATATTGGCAACTGCCAGCTATGCCAATTAAAACAAGTTATTCAAACTCTATCAACCCCAATCTCATCATGTATAACACATGGAGGATAATAATCCTACCCATTATGTTGTAATAATCATTAAGGAAAGTAAATGTAAAAACCTCAATAGATAGGAGACTTTATAATCTCCCACAAGATTTGATCCCCTGGTCAAAGTTTCTTGTTTGAAATTTCTATTCCTTTTGTTACTTGTGATGAAGAGGAGAGATATGTAGAGTGTAATTTTTAATGAGATCTATCAAGGCACGGACTACATTTATTAGAGCCTTATTAGTGAGTGAGACCTACTCAGGTTGAAATAAAGTAACTGAAATAATGAGAAAAAAACTTAAAATTTTATGCATTTTGCAAGTCTTAGTTGCCAAGCTTTTTTTAGTCAAAGTGGCAAAATTCACTTAAAACTAACTCATCAGTAGGGCTATATATTATATAGACATATAAGCAGCTACTATATTTTATTGATCTTAATTGGCAAGGAATATGAAAACAATTATCTAGGGTTTAGTCAAATGTTAAAAAAATAATTTTCAGTTAAGACATTTGAGACGAAATAATATGCACCTGCATTCATGTGCGTGCATACATACTCAGAGATACACATATTCTACAAAGTTTAAAATTTGGATGCCTGGGTAATCCAGAAGACAAAATCATATTGTTCTGGGATTCTGCAGTTAAAACAAAAGATGAAGGCAGAAGGAGGAAAGTCCAAGGCCAGCCTGGAAAACTTAGCCATGCTCAGTCTCAAAGTGAAAATTCAATAAAAGGCTGGAGAGGTATGTTGTTCACTGTGAGGCCCTAGGTTGAATCATCAGTACTGAAAGCAAAAAGTTGAATGTGTATCAATGATGTCTCAATAGAGCTGATTTTTAAAAGTGAAAAAAAGAGAAGGAAATTGAAGAGGCCAACGATGTATGAAAGGTAACCTATGCTCATCCATTGAAAGACAGTATTGTCACAATGTCCACACCAATGAAGTGACCTGACTTAACACAATTCTTTAAAAGATTTCAGTGAAATTTGATTGGAACTGTAAAGGACTCTGAATATCCAAATATATTGTGAGAAAAAAACAAAACAAACAGCAAATAAAACAAGTGCATACAAACCTGGTCATGCTACCTAACCTTAAATCAAAGGCAGAATGATTGAAACAGCATGATATTGTCAGAAAAATGGAAACTGATCAGTGATACAGAAGGGAAAGCATACATACAAATCTAATTAATCATGGTCAGTGAATGTTTACAGAAGTGGCAAATGACATTTCTTAAGTAAATGGTGCTGGGTAGACACAAGCAAAACAATGAGTTTGACATTAATCTTCTATCATATTCAAAAAGCAACTCAAAATGAATTAAAGCCTTAATTGCAAAACCTGAAACTATAAAACTACTAAGAGAAAAGAGAAGAAAAGCACCATGGTATTGATCTAGGCAATGATTTTTAAAAGCACAGAAAACAAAAGCAAAAATATACAAATGAGATTACTTTATATTCAATTAAAAAGGAATGACAGTGACAACATATAAAATGACAGAGCATATATGATAACCACAGATCTGACAGAGCACTAGTCCCAAAACATCTAAGAGACTCAACTCAAGAGCAAGAAAAGAACACAATTAAAAAGTGAACAATGGTCCTGAATAGACAAAAAAAAAAACAACAAATCTTCAGAGAAATGAAAATTAAAACTACGATGTGATATTGTTTCATATCTGTTAGAGAAGCTATTACCAAAAAAGTCAAAAGATAAGTATTGATGAGGATGTAGAGAAAGGAGAATCCTTGCATACTGTTGACAGGAATGTAAATTGGGATATCAGAGAAAACAGTACAGAAGTTTCTCATAAAATAACAACTAGAACTACCATGTGACCTAGGCATCCCATTTCTGAATACCTATCCAAAACACATAAAATCAGTATGTTTAAAAGACATCTATATTCCCATTCCCCATAGCACTACTCAAAATAACAAGATATGGAATCAACATAACTGACCATCAACAGGTGAATGAAGAAAATGAGATGTATTATATAATGAAATAATATTCAATGTTAAAAATAAATAAATCCTGTCATTTGCAACAACATGGGAAACCCAAAGGACATCATTAAATGAAATAAGTCGAGCACGGAAGTACAAGTATCACATGATCTCACCCACATGCCAAATCTAAAACCACTAACCACAGAGAAGTTGAGAATAGAATGCTGGTTAATAGAGGCTGGGACAATTAGGGGGTAGGGAGAGATACGAGACGGGAAAAGGGTGATCCATCGTTGCTAAGTTAAATTGTAGTTGGATTTGAATGGGAAGTTCTGATGAGCTATGGTACAATGATTACTCTGGATAACAGTAATGCACCACACATTTCTGAAGGCTGAGGCCAGGAGAAATGTTTGAAAATTTTTACTCTAAACACGTGATAAAGTGCGAGGCATGGTAGCACACACCTATAATCCCAACTACTCATGAGACTGAGGCTGATACTGAACAGGCAAATCACAAGTTCAAGGCCAGCCTAGACCACTTAGCAAAATCTTGTGTCAAAATTAAATAAAAGTGGGTGAGGATGTAGCTCAGTGGTAGAGCATTCCTGGACTTCTCTTTAGTGGAGAAGCAGAGCGGAACTGATGAATGCTTAGGAATACAGATGCGCTTACTCTGATTTGAACATTGCATGGTGTATGAATGTATCTAGACACTGCACAGTGACTCATTAATACATTTAATGTTTAAATTTTGTGTATCAACTATAAATTTAAAATAATAAAAAACCAAAATATTTTCAAAAGTAATTTAAGATGCACAGTACAGGAAAAAATTTCTTTAGAACTGATACTTAGAAATATTACACTAAGTGAGTTAGAAAAATAGTCAAGAATTTTATTGCAGGAAATCTTTCATTATGTTAATATAAGTGTCCATGTGGAATATATAGCAGAAGCCCACAGTAATTAATGACCTACTTGTAATTTACACAACTGGTCACTTAAATCTCCACAACTAGAATACATAGACAAGTTTAAATCAGATTACTCCTAAATACTTTTCTGGTTGTAAATTTTAAAGAATCATGATTGGTAAGAATTTGCTGGTCAGAAATTAACAGACTTCTTCCTGAAGAATTATGTGAGGTACAATTGACAGTAATGTTCAGTGTTTAAATATTTATAAATTTATTATAATAAAAGACACATTGCTATTAATCCCTATCAAAACACCCCTCCCTTCTAACACACTTATCATACTATGCTTGCCATTTTCTGAAGCAGATCTAGAAGTCTTCTGTTACCAGTATAAAAGTTGCATGAGTGTGATTGAGTTGTCCTGGCTGCCTCAATGTTCTGAGTGGATTTTAAATGTTCACATTTAATGGTCATTTTCACTTTAAATAAGAGACTGAAGTCATATCATGCCAGATCCAGTGAATAAAGACGATAAGGACGTACTATAATGCTTTTATTTGGCAGAAATTGCTGTAAATTTTTAATCAATACAGGACATCAAGACAGTCACAAAAGACATTCCCTGTGATAGTTAACTGACTGTGTCAACTTGAGTAAGAAATGCCCAACTAAACTGGATCATTTAGTTCTGGGTTTGGCAGAAGAGCTTCACTGAAGGGGATACAAGTGGCAATAACTAATCTGTTTGCCTCCTGCATGGAGTAAAAGGGAAGCGAAGCAGGAAGGTTTGCTTCTGCTTCTTCAGAAGTGCTCCAGTCTTCATTTTCGTCTTGGGTGTCATCTCCTGGCTTGCAGTGCAGACCCTTCAGCTTTCCAGAGCAGACTCTCGAGCCTCGCAGCACAGACCCTTCAGCCTTCCATGGAAGATCCACCAGTCTTCCAGGGCCGACGCTGTGGCCTCCTGATGGAGACTCACACCAGCCACCACAGTGAGCTCACGGCTTTCACAGCATCCTCCAGATCTCTAGTGCACAGACAGCACTTTTGCTTCTTCCACACCTTACTCTACAGGGAGACACTGCAAGCCAATCTTGAAAATCCTTATACTTTTGTATATTTTTCATTAAATCTATTTCTCTGACCAAGACCTCTTTAGGAATATAAGGAAGACTCTATATGCCTAAAGAGATCTCATATTAGCACTGACTTCCAGAACTGATTCAGAAAGTGGCAGGAACAATAGAATAAGTATGTTAGCAAGATGAAGTACTTTGAGGGTGTCGATACTCTCAGCGTAACTGACCTAAACATATAAAACTTAGTATTCCTAGTTTCTGTAGTATAATGATCTATTTTACCCAGAGGAAAATGTTCATCAGAAACCACAGTTGTTGTTGTTGTTGTTGTTGTTATTTAACTTGTTCCTTCATTTAATCTTGAAAAATAACTCTTTTGAAGTGACTGTTTTACATGTATTTCATAATGAAGTTTGGGGGACTTATTTCCTGAAGGAAATAACTATAGGCACCACTCAAAATTAATGGTGGTGATGTTAATCTTTAATTTTAGAAAAATTTTTATTCATTTTAATTTTTGCAGCTCTTCTTTCCAAAAACATACACATGTAAAAGACTGTAGAAAATCATTCCTTACAATCATTTTTATTTTTATTACTAATGACTTTTACATTTCAAGAATGATAGAATCAATTTTTCAATGATAGCAAACTACAACAAAGAGCAAGTGGTTATAAAAATTATTACTTAAATGCTTGTTTTTGTAACTTCTCCAAGCTTATACTCGAAACTAAGGAAATGAGTCTTTTTCCTCTAGCTGACATGCCAAGAATTGAGAGGAGGAATCTTAAAAAAGAAAAAAAATGATACAATTCCCATGTTTTTTTAAACAAGCTTATATTTTTTTAGGAATGTAAAATATTTCAACAACCATAGTCACTTAAATAAAATGATGACTAATCCTTTTAGCACTGACATCAGTTTACACAATGAAGACCGGACACACGCAAGATTCCCTGAGTTCTGTATAACTGATAAAATTTAATTATATATTCCCGTGTCAATCATTGAAAACAGTCTGAACCTTTTTCTCCATATAATCCATAGCACTTTTGCTCATGTACTAAAGGCATTTCTTATTACATTCTAATACATGTTTTGACTCATTTAATGTAAACTAAAAGGGAACAGGTGAAACAAAAGGTATAGATTCAAAATTTAAGACGTGATCCATAAATGAAGTTATTTGATATTATAATTCAAAGTAACTATTGTGATGTGGGCTGTAAAATGGAAAACTGTTAGTAACAGAGAAAAAATTAATTTAGCTTGCAGTTTCCAATATGATACTATCCTTCTATGCCGATATATACTCCTCAAGCACAAAGGCAATGAATGTATCATTGAGGAATAGAATTTGACCTCCTGCCATGCATTTGTCTTACAAAGTACCAGGCTTCTTTATAGAATTCTCTTTCCTGTTAAATCTCTCTTATTTAGCTTTGAAAAAGTTAAAAGTGCTCAGAATGATTAGGACTTACTTCCACGTTAGGAGTTCAAGCAGCATTATTCAGCTTTGATTTCTAGATGACTGAAACAGTTTTTATAGACATGAAAATAGCTATCACATTGACATCTAATGGTGGTAAACTATAGTATTTTTTACTAGTTCTTTGAAATACAGTTAAATGTGCTACATAACAGGTATTACAAAGGTCTGATAGAATCTTTTATCTGCCTGTTCTTCCTGATAAAATCCTATAATGTAGGCACAATTTAGCTTGTAAAAATTTTGCACATTCAATAGAGTACAACACAAAAATTTTTAAATAATGTGAATTATTTTAAATGTGCAAATTGAAATTTTGTATATCTAACATAGTACATTTAAAATAATGTTAATCTCCCACAAGAAAACATTTGTCAATAGTAAAATCACTTCAAAACCATTACAGGTGAATAATAAACTTTTTACATTATTGTATTTGCCAAAGCCATTGTAGTTTATAAATAATAACTTCTCTTAGCCTTTCCAATTTAGGCTTAAATTATGCAATTCTAGATTGTATAATGCCTTTGGGAATCTTACAAAATATGATTATCTTAAATTTGTCCCAACTAATGCCTCACAAAGAAGTAAGTTTATGTTCTTCAGACTCCTTGTGTATTTCTCTTCTCTGCTTCATGTCACAGGTACTCTTTTCACACTACTTTGTAGCTGATGAAAGTTACTGTGCTTTCTTCATCTCTCCCCAGAACTATGCATAACCAATCACATCACAAATTTTAGGTACTCATGGGTTTAGAGGGGTTTTTTTTAAGCATTCAGAAGCATTTTGTTCTCATCTCTTTATTGGTATATGTTTGTGATGCATAATAGTTACATTTATTTTAGGAAAACAGTACATATGTATTCTGTATACTGATCATTTTCAATCCTCTCTCCCACTTCTGCTCTCCCCTTTCCCCGTCTCCAAAATGCTTGCCTTCATGTTTTTTACCATTTCTCCTTTATTTTGCTCTTCTGTTTATTCATATTTTTGGTTTCTCATGTAAGACAAATCATATGATTTTTGACTTTCACTTAAAATTATGGGCTCAAGGTCCATCCATCCATCTGCTTGCAAATAACACGACTTATTCTTGTTTATGACTAAGTAAAATTTCACTATGCATATACCAAGGGTGATCAAAACATACAGTAAATGTTTAAATTTTAAAAACTGTATTACAGCAAAAAACTTATTACCATCTCCATCACTTCTTACATACCCCATCATTATTTGTCCCATCTTCTGAAGCAATTGTGAAAGTCTTCCTTCATGAGCACCTTTATGAAGTGTGGCCAAAACTATAATGAATATTGCTGCTAGATGCCATACAGTGGAAAAGAGCACTCAGAAACACATTATGGTGCACCCTCATTCATCGTGTGAACTGCACTTGGCATAGTGTGACTTCTAGATCTTCCTCAAAGTCAAAATGACCATAAGAGGCAAACATTTTGAATCAGCTCACAACATAAAAGCAACCACAGCAGCCAGACCAATAACAACTACAAAAGAGGACGTTCAGAACTGCTTCAGAAAGCGGCAAGAATGATGGGACTAGTGTTTTCAAAGAAGAGGGTGTATATTGATTGAGATTAGTGAAAATGTTACTTTCACTGTAATAATGATTATTTTTAATTTAAATATTCAGTGTAGTTTTCTGCCACACCTCATCTACCACATTTTCTTTATCCACTCATCTATTAAGAGACATTTATGTTGTTTCAGAGATTAGCTATTATAAATTGTGCTGCTATAAACATAGATGTGCGTATATCACTATAATATGATGACGTCTCATTTTTTAAATAATATTTACAGAAAAAAGTTGACCAAACTTGATGAATATTTACATTAAAATCATAAACATTTACAAACATATGTTAGAACTTCAATAAAAATAACATGATGCTTTCCTTAGTGAGCTGTGTTCAATGATTAATTTTTAAAGTTATCCTTTTTGAGGTAAAATTCAGACACCATAAAAATTTTAAGCTGCTTCCTATTTAATTGTGACCCAAATTCAAATACATTCATTTATTTAGTATTTTCTACTAAGTATAAACTACATACTGGTTTTCAACTGATATTAATCAACCTCAGAGTCCTATCTTCAAGAATACTTGGGAGCTATTAAGATAGGACTTTTATTAGTTCCATAAGAGATAAAAATAAATCTATATTATTTGGAAAGCTATATACAGTATATGGATGGAGTCAAGGAAAATCTGGAGCCATTAAGGTGAAAATTGAAAGATGCTTAAGATAAGTGGGATAACTCCTAAAGTAATTAAGATTTTCTAGATAACAGAAGCAGTATAAAAATATGCAGGCATGAAAAAAGAGGGTATACTTACAGAGGAAGTCCAGATTTCTGAGGACTAAGGAACATTCAGATTTCTACTATGTCTATCGAATAAATTTTACCCTGAGTAAGAAGGACCCAGACCACAAGGGGGATTGAATACACCTTGACAGATGATGAATGGCTAAGCAGAAAAATAACATGATTAAAAGGGTGCTACCAGATGATGATCCTGTCAGTAGTATACAAATGGATCAGAGTGAGCAGACCAGCAGAACAGAAACAAGCTTGCCACTACAATATTCTACTGTCATGAGTTTTCTGATTGTTATTGTCCCCAGGGCTCTGCTTATAGAACCCTGACTTATCCTATGAGCATGCCTACAGCAGTCTGCTAAGGTAAAGTGGTGCTTCTCAAAAGATTCTAAAACCAGTTATTTAAATCAGAGTTCAATAAGATTTTTTTCTGTAAATGTCCAGACAGTAAGTATTTTAGACTCTGTAGTCCACATGGTCTGTCATAACCACTAATCTCTGTCATTCTAACACAAAATATAATATGTAATATGTAAATGAATGAACACAACTGTGTATTAGCAACAATGCTAATGGATGCCAAAACTTAAATTCCACATAGTGTTTGTGTATCATGGAACATCCTTCTTTTGATTTTTCCAAGAATCTAAAAACATAAAAACCATTCTTAGCTCCTGGGCTGTACATAACAAGGGATTACCCAATGAGTCTGTGGACTATACACCTAAAGGAATCACAGCTGCTCTAAAACTCGCAGTTAATGTTTAGTGAATAATTGGGTATGTAGCATGGTTCTGATCAATGAGATACTATATAAGGGTAAGTTTGCTAGACAGCTTTTGGAAAACATTTTATCATCTAATAAGACATTCAAGAAAAATGTCACTAAAGATGAAATATTGAGAGCTGGTTGGTTATTTTTTAATCCAGGAAAGCAGTGCAAGGAGAACTGCAGAGCTTCTTAACTGAAAGCACCAGATGAAGGAAAGAGTTGCTTTAAGAAAAAGTGTGAAAATGGGACTGAAGTCCCTACGGCTTCTGAGTGAGGAGAGATGCGGAGGAACATTGTGAATTAGAGGTGGGTCTCGGGCACTGGAGATTGAATGGAATGGTAAATGGCACCTCTTACAAAGGAAATAATGGCCTCAGAGGAAAATGAATGTGGTCTGAAACTTCTCAGAGGCAGCATGAGAATAATAAAGACTGCTGAGTAACAGTGAGGGCTCTGCTCAGCAGAGCCTGCTGATTCCAGAAGCAGCAGATCATTTCACCCGGGACCACAGAAGAGTGTTTTCAAGTTCCTGGAGGTGCTAATGAAACCATGACAAGTCTTGATCACACATTCCGTGTGACAGGCCCAGCCTGCACACTGCCCAAAGCAGAATCCTCCAGCAGAGAGGGGTACGGTCAAGTCTTGGGCTAATTTTGGGGATCCTGAGTTTTGCTGCCTCTTGCGTGTCACACCAAAAAGCCCTTACAAAAAAGCAACTTCTGTCCCTATGGTCACTGTTTAAAATCTGACCAGATGAGTGACTATCAGGAGGCTTGATCATCAGAGGCACCTGTGGAGTTGCTATGGTCTTACTGACATTTCCAGCAGAGTGACAAAAAATATGAAACATTGTAAAGCACAATAAATCAGAAATGCAAAATTACAAAAAGTGGTACTGATACTCATTTTAAAAGAGAAAATGGGAAGTATCATCACGTATTCAATATTCTACAAAGGCACATTGTTGTATAGCTAAAAGTAAGGGACAGGTCAAAGATTTACACTCAGGGGTTGAGTCCTATTTTACTTTGTACAGAAAAGAGATTTCATAGAAGTTTTCCTTAATAGTAAGAACTAACAATTAGTGTTTAGATGTCTAAGAAAACTAAGTGTCTGAGGGCATGTAGTGCAGTGTGAATGCCCATTCACTACTGATAAAGAGTATAAACAGATATGCCTTGTGACAAGTCATTTGACAAGATTTAGTAAAATAGAAGGCTGGAGTTGATATGATTTAAGCTAGACAACTCACCTTCAGGCACACGCCCAGAGTACTGCTACGGTGCAGTCAACATACAGTCTAAAACTAGCTTCTGCATACTAGTATACAAGAAATACCAAGTGATGACATAGAACCGGGTAATTTCATTGTCATAGTCTTTAAGTGAAATATATTACCATGGTTCAGTGTCTTATTTTGATATCTTAAGTATAACATGTCCAAAGACCAAATGCAAAAGGCCATATATGGTATATAGCCATTTGTGTAGGAACATTGATCAGTATATACATTATTACACATGCATATATGTTACAAAAGATAAGAAACATAATTGTAAAAATATGCACTAAATTTAGAAAAGTTGTACTTAGGAAAGAAGGAAAAAGACAAGAAGCATTTGTTGGGAATAAGAGAAGAGGAACTTAGAAAGAGGCTATAACATTTAACAAAGATTTGCAACAATATATAAAGTATAAAAATGTGTCAAATCTAGATGGCAGATTATGGATGATTTCACAGTGTGTTACTGCTTGTGTGAATATTAATTTTAAAAGACTGTCCTGCACAGTTCATTTTAATAGGAAATTTTTTTCAAGGCTGAGCAGTCAATCAGCAAGTCTATGGCAAAAATGTTAATTTTTGCCACACAAAATAAGGTGATATAATAGAACATGAAGTGTAGATTAAGATGGTACATTTTTCCTAGAAGACCGTAAAAAAGGTGAAAAGCCATTCAGGTCACTCTCTGACATTAGCAATTTGACCATTAGCTGAAGGCAGATGTAACAATATTTTCTCCAGCTGTACAATTATTTCAATGAAAAGGCAGTGAAAAGACCTCTACCTTTATATCATTAAACTGATGTACGATGGAGTTGAAAATACTTGGAGAATAAAACAAAAAGGAGAAACTATCTGAACACAAGACTTATCACCTCAAATTAACTTTCTTTTTGTTTTCTAACCTTTTTTTTCTTTTGTACTGGGAATTGAACAGAGGACCTTGTGCTTGCTAAGCAGTCACTTACGCTACTAAATTATATGCCCAGCCCTAACTTTCTAAATTTATGAATGTAATGCAGCATCATCTTAATTATTTAACAAAAGATTAGTAAAATCATTTTTATCACTTGAAATATTTTAACATTCAAACACAGATAGACAATAAGAAATAAACACACAAATCTCTAAAAATAACTTGTACTAAACTATAATAAAAATAAAGAAGACTACAAATTATTTTCTATCTCTATGTACTTTCAAATCTGAACACAAAAATACAACCACAGCCTATGTTTTAAAATAGACCGCTACCAGCAATTCTAGTACTCTGTTAGGGTTCTTCCCATCCTTGCATCTTTCCTAAGAGTAAACACTATTCTCCTATCCCAGCTTCTAACACTGTACATTTTTCTAGCTTGCTTTTCTTAATTAGGAAACATTCACCCTTTTTGCATTTAGCATTATATTGTGAAATTTATTCATGGTGCATTTATGATGTCATATATTGTTATAAATTTTTTAAAACAGATGTGCAAATAAGTGTACATACTATAAGTGATAAGAATGTTAAAAGATTAATGATTGTTGAAGCTGTGAAAAGAAGAAAAAATATATAAATAAAAAGCATGTGTGGGTGTCTATGTATACAGAGAGTAGAAAAATGCATCAAATGGAATAAAATGATAAAAAAGGGTGATCCTATTGTGAAGTATACCAGTGTTATTAGTACTATTTTAACTATTTTCAGTGTCTATGAATTTAAAATTATTTCCAGATTCATAAAAGTTTTGTTTTGTTTTAAAGTGCCTGTGCCAATTTATGTACCTCCTGCAGGACAGCGGTGCTTTTGCTGTCCAATCCTAATTACCAATATTTCATAATCTTTGCATTTTAAGCATTCTGGAGGGAGTGGTTGTCTTTCATTTTGCCTCTCTTTTGCAATTTTTATTTCACTGAGAACTAATGGTTTTGAGCTCCATTTTCATGTTAATGTCAATGTTATTTGGCTATTCACTTACATGTAGTAACATTTTGAATCATTTTCTCCTTTTTCAACAGGATTGCCTGTCTTTTCCTTATTGATGAGTAGAAGTCCTTTCACACGATTTCTCATAAATTTTAAAGAATAAAGTGATTTCAGAGAAACTCCAAAATTACAACTAAAAGGCTTCTGTTATTCTCTCAGTCTCTGAGGAACAGTTCTTATAAAAAATTTAGAAACTCCACTTTAGACCAATGGGTAAAACTTTTATCTAGACTATAATAGGTTTTTTAATCTTCTTGAACAAGATGAAAAAAATGACTCCTGAGAAATAAGAATTCTGCTTTTTCTTTCTCACAGAGTTACCATGATAACTAAATGGATTTCCAGGTAAAAGTGAGATCTTGGTTTTGTACCTACTAAAAATTGTCCCCGTGGTATTTACCAATAACTTTTACACATTTAAAGAAATAAATTTTTTATCGTAATCCAGCACTCACCCATGTGATGAAAAAAAATCCCAAAACAATATTAACCTTTACAATATGGCTACCATACCCTGACATTTCCTATATATTCTATTTTAACCATTGCATTCTTATTTTTGCTGTTTTCATAGCAGTCTGAAATCCACTAATATGATTTTGCATGAGAACCCCTTGAAAAATGTTTATATTAGAAGAGCACTTCCCAAGTTCTACTTTGTACAAATTATTTAAGTTTGTCATAGAAGTGTATATTCTGCTTTGATAACTTTGATGAACCATTATAACCATTATCACTATTACTGTTAGTATTATATTAACTGTTATTAAAACTATCATCCACATCATCATTAATACCACTCTGCACAAACACAAAGTGGAACATATGTATATACTCATTAGGGTGTCTGAAATGTCAATTCCATAATCCTTTTGTCTAATCCTATTCTTCTCTATTCCTCTCATGCATGACATCCCCAGTGTGCCAATCTTTGCTGTGTCCACAAAGCCTATTTTATAATAAAGTCTTGAAATGGGTAGAGGGGAGAGGGAAGGAAGGGAAAGAAGGTGAAAGGAATTAAGATGTTTTATATATGTATGCCAACTCCTCATAATGAATGTAGACATTGTGTACCGCCAGCCATACACTATAAACATCCTGAATGCCTTATGTAACTTTGTAAACACTCACATAAACACACACACAACACTCTCTGCTGCAGTGCACAGTTGCCCACCCTCAGAATTATGTGGCTTAGAAAAGCTGTGGCTGATGGCTGCTGTCAGCGGAATGCCATAAGATATTTTCCCAGTATAGGAAAAGATCAAAATTAAAACCCGGAAGGCATATTGCAATTGCACACTCATAAAATCCACAACTGGTTGAGTTAAACACATCTGTATTTGTAAGAATGAAATGGGTAAACACAATCCTAAGCCTTGTGTTTTTTTGAGAATCAACAGAAAGACTTTTGAGAAGTAAGTAGTACATAAATGGGTAAAGACATTCTGATAACAAAAGAAGCCAGTAGGCCTGTTGAAGGTGAGCAAAGACAATCGAGATTTACCAACATATTAATAAAGGCCAAGAGTCACACAGAAGGCAGATTCTGTACAGAAGAGGAGAGAGAAGGGTAAGGTGGAGAGAACCATGTGATATTTCAGCCCTTCTTCACTCCCTCACCTGCACAGTCCTGGCCTACAGACACATTGCATAAGCAGAACCACAGCCACCACATAGAAAGTCAGCGCCTCCTCCTAGGAAGAAATAAAGGCACTGCAACAAAATTTGGAATCCACTATCCACTGACAGGAAATGCCAGTAAAGTAAAAAAAAAAAAAAAAAAAAAAAAAAAAAAAAAAAAAAAAAAAAAAAAAAAAAAAAAAAAAAAAAAAAAAAAAAAAAAAACCCTAGGAAAATAAGCAGTTGCCAGAATCTACCACTTAGGGAAAGGAAAAAATAAAAGCACATTTGGACTAGATTTAAAACTAAAACAATACATGTGCACACACACACACACACACAGACACACACACACACGCACAGGCATTGAGCTCAGAATGTAAGAAAGGCCACAGAAAGGGATTATTAAAGGTTACTGGGCTCAGAAGTTTCTCACTAAGCTGCTTATGGTACTAATAAGAAATTACCATATACCAGGCACTGTGTTAAGGGGTTTACACATAAGATTACAATAAAATTGTAAATTGATCAAGCAGACCCACAACCTTAGAAGAATAAAGAAATATGATAAAGGTATTAACTGTATAAAATCATGAATATTTATTGGTTGATCAACTTAGACTTATAAAATACTTCCATTCAAAAACATTCTTCTGTTATTAAAATACATGTAAGATATATTCATATATACTACAGCAAAATTAAAAGGAAAAGTCTTTATGTTGATTATTTTAACACTGAAAATCACATAATTAGAATAATCATCCTTGTTACATAATCATATATGTTTATATCCATATATATGTCTCTAATGAATGTCACTGGTATTTTTCTCAAGAGAAATTCTAAAGAGTATTTTTTAAATAATTACTTATTTACAAAAGTGGCCAGAATCATTTTCAAAATGAATCTTACTGCTCCTATATTTGAAATTGTTGACATTTTCAATTAACTCTTCCCCATAGAATACAGAGATTTAGAAAAAATATCCAACAAGAGATAAGCACAAACTGGGAAATAGTGGATATTCTCAATTCTATCTTTTTCATGGTAAAATTTGCAAATACTTCCATCCAAATATCTGTATTATTACTACGTTACTTTCCTCAAATATATTTGCCAATAAATATTTTGAAAGACAAATATCAATAAATAAGTTATCTGATAAAAATTTTTTGAAAATCATAAACTGTCCTAATTTCATTGTATTTGACTGACCAAATTTAAATTTAGCAAATTAAAAATAAGAACTTTTAAAAGATATTCTTTCTAGAGCGGCAGCTGGCCCTGGTAAGTGGCTGTGGCCTGTCAAGCTGCGGCCGCCCCAGGGCAAGAACCAGCAGCGCCTCCTGAGAGCCACGTCATGTTGGAACTTAGGGTGCAGGAAAACCAAGCAACCCACTCGCTGCCTTGGTAAGTGGCTGTGAGTATACCAGCGTGCGCGGGCTGAGAATCACACATCCCATCCCCCCCCCATTAGCAAATGGGAACCAGAGGTCTGAGCATCTCTTGGGAGGTTGACCATGTTCAATATAGCAAATAAGGGGGATTTCCTTCTACCGTCTTTGAAGGCAAATATTTTTATCACTGTTTCGGTTTGTCTGATTAATGGTATTGCTCTGTTCAATATTCTGTTTTGGTAAGTTCTATAATGTTCTGTATTTCCTTTGATTTTGCTATACCTGATTGAAAGAACAACTATTGTAAAGATAACAATATATACTATGGTACTATTACTGTTATCCCAGTAACCTGCTATGAATTTCTGTATCAATTTCACTACACTGTCTCAATTGGCTTTGTCCTGTCTTGTTCTGCTGTATTTTACTACCTTTAAAATAATAAAAAAATTTAAAAAAAAAATTCTTCCCAGAGCACATGTGTAATTCTAGCATTCTGAGAGGCCGAGGCAGGAGGACTGCCAGTCAAGTCCCCAGGCAGCTTAGTGACTTGGCAAGACCTTGACGCAAAAATAAAAATAATGACAAAATCTTCTCAGAAATTAAGATAATTTAAAGTACAATCACAGGTTTTCAAAATTAAATCTTGCATAAAATTTTTCTCAAAATTTAATTTTATCAGGTTCTGCCATTTTTTTTAGAAAAATAAATTTCAATGCCAACTTGTAAATTTTGTTTTTAATAACGGCCAATTTTATAAAAGCCCCCAAAGTTTCAGATTTTGGCTTTCGGTTTTTTAACACTTTGATTAGATATATCCAATTTATTTTAAATAAAATTTCAGCCAAAATGTAACTCATTAATGAGTAAGTTGAGTACCATTGTAGGATATTGAGGTTTATTTAAAAGTTAGTCCTACAGGATTCTAAGTATTTTTTAAACCTATCAAAATTGAAAGGTTCCTTTATCATTTTTACTAATCAGCGTCAGCTCCATCAGTTCAATTTTCTCTGTGTATGCATGTGTGTCTGTGTGATTATCAAATGGATAATTCAAGCACCTATTCTTGATAGTATATTCTAGTTTCTCATGATTCAATCATGGGTAAATCACTTATTTTTATATCATACCCTGTTTCAAACATACTTCTAACTCCATGAAGCTCCTAATTTTGCAAGAACATTGTTTTCACCATGTGTTTACTCTGTTAAAATAGTGATCACTTCAAATATTTTCACTTTCACCTTTGAACTGTTTAACTGACTTTAAAACAGCATTCATAATAAGTTAAATTTGTCTCATTTGATAGAATTTTCAGAGGTTTATTTAACTTTATGTAGTGATCAAACTTTTTGAAATTTAAAAAATCTGTGGAAGATAGAATGGTGGATCTCAAAAATTCTCTCATTTTATCCTCAGAATCTGAGGAAAGGAATCCTGCAGATATGACTAAGTGAATAATTTTGAAATAGTGAAATGACCCTAAATTATTTGGGTCTTTGTAATAGGGAAGCAAGAAGTCAGAATTAAAAAAAGGTGTTTGATAACAGAACCTGAGGTTAAAGTGTGGCCTATGAAGGGACCAGAAGCCAAAGATGAACACAGCCCAGCTAATACCTTGGTTTTAATCTGTCAAACTCATTTCAGACTTGGATTTTCCAGAACTGGAAGAAATATATCTGTGTGCTTAGAAGCCACCAAGATGAAGTAGTTTGTGACAGCAACAATAGGGAGCTAACAGTTATAGTGGTCTTATGTCCTAGAAAACCTATTGTGAACTAAAAACATCCTAAGGTGAAAATGCATTTAATACATCTAATGTGCTAAATACCATAAATTGGTAAAACAGAGCACTGTACAGTACCAATGGTTTTGCCTCATGATTGTAGCTTACTGTCACTTTCCAGCATAGCAAATATCACATCATATCTGTTATGGCTTATGTCTAGATGCCCCCACCCCAAAACCTCATGCATTACTAGGTGGGGCTTTTGGGAGGCATCATGTATGTGTGATACTGAATTATAGGTGTGCAATAATTAGATTGGTCCACTGCTTTGTTAGCATAGTTCTTGGTGTAGGTTTTGGAAAGGCCACCCTGGGTGTGAGTAGCACCAACCAATAGGTTTGTATCCAGAATAGAATAAAAAGGGAAAGGGAGGCTGACTGCTGGCTAATTTCTGCATGCTTTCCCATGGTCTGTTTCCCTTCTAACTTGCTGCTTTACCTTGGAGTTGACTATGGACTAAAACCTGTACAAACTGTGAGATAGCATAACCCTTTCCCCCTTTAACTTGTGGGTGCCAATAATCACTAACCTGAGAAAGGATCATGCTGTGAAATGTGAAGCATGGTTTCTACTGAGTGGGTATTGCTTCCACACATTGTAATATCAGGAAATGCTAAGTCAAACAGTCATAAGATAGGAGCCATCTATGCAGCATCCAATGTTACTGATATAAAATTTGAATCATTTGAACTTCTGCCAAAGGAGTCAATAATTTAAAGTGTTCATTTCACTTTATGCACAAACACAAAAAGTTACATGATAATAAAATCAGTGGGATTAATTTATAATAATGGACACTTGACCTAAACGCAATTTCAAGACTCACAGCATATAAAAACACTCCTCCTTTAGATACATATGTTAAACTTTATGAAAAGTTTTCTTAAAATAAGTATCAGTATTTGAAATAGATGCTGATGTTGCTTCAGCAGATTTGAATTTTCTAGTTGTCATATAACTAATTATTTCAATATAAACATGGTAAGTGGTAAATATTAATTATAATATATGTAAATTATACCATCATCATCTAACATTTTTAAAGAAATGAAAGACAAATACTTGATTTATACTTCTTGCTTACTGCTACAGAAACCATTACCAAAAAAAAAACTTCATGCCGAATAAGATATAATCATGCAGATGCTTATATAATAGTAAATCTAAATTTATACTACAACAGATCACCTGATGCCTACTGATATACTTCAATTAGAAAAATTTTCAGCTTTTGTTTTATAAATAGATTTAAGATAAACCTATTCCATAAAATTCATCTTTCCTTGTTGATTTCACCCAATGGATCGCTGGTGGCTTAAACATTTTGAACATGCAAATACAAGCATGGCACAGCTGGCTGCCAATCAAGTCTATGGCAGGGATCTTAGTGCTGAGTACTTGTCTCACTGCCCTTCCACATTTGTCTCTATTCTGTGCAGCTTGCTTCACTGGCAATACCCTATGTTGCTGTCACTAAAGGCAAATGTTGGCGAAGTATCTGGAAAGAGATCAGGATTATCTCTCATCATCTTTAGAATTAGACAAGGTAACAATAAAGCTGCCTACACAAAGTAGAGTACACTGCTATGGTTTATATGCTCAAGAAAGGATCCAAGGGTTGATATGTTGAAATTCAGCACCCATTTCAAGGTATTTAGAGGGTGAAGAATTAACACTTCTTAGTGTTTGCTGGGAGGGGCCATGGAAAGTGATTAGGATTACAGATTACATGAAGTCATTAGAGTAAGGTAGAGCCCTGTGATTGAATCCTGGTGGCTTCATAAGAGGAAAAACCAGAAGAGACATACACGCATGATTTCTATTTCTCACCATGTGCTCTACCACCATGGCACTCTGCCATCAAGAATCCATCACCAGTTCCTCCAGAACCATGAGCTAAGATAAACTTCTTTTCTTTATGATTCACCCAGTTTAGAGTAGTGCGTCACTGGCATCTGAAACTAGAGTAACACATCTTGCAAATCCATTGTGGCTTATCCAACACATCTTTAGAAGAAAAAAGAAAAGAAATCTGGAGCTAAACTAAATATCCAGTACCCGTGGACACCTGAACTGTATTTATCTTTTTTTTTAATTCACAGAACAGCCACAATAAGTTGAGTCTACCTAGCTTTTGGTCAGGAAACAGATGAAAGGCCTGGACCAGGAAGAAGGAAAAGCAGGCTGCGGGTCTGACTGTCTAGCTGCAGGAGTAGCGCTCCTACCCAGTATTCTGAATGTCTCAGTAACTGGCAGGTGTCCAGAGAATTGAACCCAAAATACCTATCTCCTGGCAATGCTCCTACCAAACCTTGGTACCAGGTCTTGTACATCTCCCTGTAAGTAGGCTGGTTCCTGGCTCATAGCTCCTAAACAAGTGCCTTTCAACCTGTAGTCTGTTCTTTGTTTTCAAACCTTGGCCTTGCTTCTCCTAGTACTTTTTGGTGTTTGTCCCCAGTACTTCTCAATCTAAACACAGTTGGTTTTTACACTCATGTTGCTTTGAAATAATATTCCATTTGCAATGCTGTTCTTTCATTTTTGCTTACCTAAACTTTGCCTTTATAAAGGTATGAGACAATTTTGTCTTTACTGATATGGACATCAAAGATTGAGTTTGCTACTGGTTTCCTTAGAATCACCAGTCAAACTATAAAAAATCTGAATATAAATACAGCAATGATAAGGAATCTAGCTTCCAAAAACTATCTCAAGTACCAACTACAGAACACATAATAACTCAAAACTAAGTAAAATCAGATGTACATTTTGTCATATAAAAACATGGAAAAGCTCAGAATGTAGGAAGAGGATCTGAATAAATCTTCTGATTTTAAATGTGCACCACAAATAGGTTTCATAGAAGAGAGAAGTATTGCCAGTTTTTCTATTTTACTAAATGCATCTCTACTTTGTATGCTAGGATGTGTGCACATGAGCAGAAACAATAGAAAAGTGCTATTTTTGTTAAACTTATTAACTTTAGAAGAATCCAATTATTCCTTCTTCAAAACATGCTAGTTCTACAGAAATAACCTTCTCTAGAGCAGCTTCTAATTTAATAAAAAAGGGAAAATTACACTGGCTATTCTTCTAAAACTAACTTCTTAAAATTAAACATGTACAGTAAAACTAATGTCTTTGTTGTTGGTTAATAATCTGTCTGATAACAGAAAGGCTCTGGCAGGCTATTTCCCAAATGAGCTCAACTTCAGCTTCAGTTTCTAAAAGGCAACAAATACGCCTGAGCAGCGCCGCCACATAAGCAATTTGTGTCTCAATATGTGAACAGCCAAATTCTTAGAATCCCAGAGCAATTTCACAGCCTCCTCTTTTTTGGCAGAGCCATGCACCGGGGAAGTCAGATATCCTGCTTTCTAGATCCTATTCAGATCCCCACGAAATGACAAAATTGAGCATCTCTGTGTGAAGCACGTGGTTCATTTCCCATTTTAGTCGAATCACAGACAATCTGCTTTCTAACAGCTGTCTGCAAAAATGCAGGGTAGATTTCTTAAAAGACTGTTGTACCAATCACAGCACACGTTACAGAAAAACTGGCTACAACGTTCTATTCGATTCTACCAATAGGTGGCACTGTGGGCAACGATATGGAATGATGGAAACTAACTGCAAAAATTAGACACAGCATTTTTATTGGTGGAGTATTGAAGGCAGGAAAGTATATTCCATTCTATTTACAAGTATCTTTTATATCTTGTTAGGCTAACAACTTAACCCAGTCTCACATTTATTAAATGAGAAGGTTGTATTAACTAAGGGGTAAAAAAATTCAAAGCCTGCTACAGTGGCAGTTTATATAAATAAGTTCCAAAGTTCTAGGGGAAAAGGTTGAGGTTCATAGGAATTCATCCAAAATAATTCAATGTTAAATTTTATTCTGTTTTCAAGTTAGTTTTGCCTTTTCTGAAATAGAGTAAATCAAAATGAAAAAGTCCTAGGTAATAATTTCTTTTCTTTTTGACTAGATGGTGTCTAGAAGCTCCTCTAGCTAATAAAACACACTAACAGATTTTAAACTCCACTAGGAAAATACAGTATTTAGATAAAGTCACACTGTATTTCTACACATGAATGAATACTCATATACATAATCCTAATATATTTAATATCTGATAAATGTGTTTTATCCTAATGTGAAACAATGTACAAAGATATTATTTCCCTTGTACTGTATTAAACACAAGGCAATTTGGAATGAATTTTTAGACTGTGAAATACTCAATCGCTGATATTTTCTCTCTTAACTAACAACGTCACCATCCACTTGGGGCTCTGAAGCTGGAAATCTTGGAGTTAAGCATTGTGCTTCAACCTCCTTCACATTTATCACATTGTCAATCACTAAACCTAACCAATTCTGCTTCCAAATTCTCTATGGTATTCCTAATTTACAGTATTCCTACAGCCCTAACTCAAAAACTCATGTCCTAGATTCCACTCAGTGGGTTAAATAAACTCCATTGGAGCAATGAACGTCCATGGTGTAAGGGGAAAGCCGGGAATGACCCAGGAGGCATCAGAGCTGTGAGGTACGAGAACGTGGTCCATGCCCACCTTTCCAACTCGGCCTGCGGCATACGAACGTAAGGTACTCCACACTTCCATCTTCAGTTGTGCAGATTTAGCAGCTTTCACTGTAAAATACCAGGCTTGCCAAAGAGGTCTATGTAATCTCTTTGAGCTCTAAAAGTATTTGACTCTTTATCCCTATTAAAGTGAAACTATGTGACAATATTAAATAAATACCTCTGTGTGGGCACTGCAGTAGCAATCACAGTAACTGCTAGTTCTGATTCTGAATCAAAATATTTCACTACAGTTGAAACACTAGGAAATATACTTCAATTTATTAAAGCAAAACATGTAAGAATGTTTTTAACTTAATGCCATCTCTGACATGGGTTTCTTTCTCAACTTCTATTTCAACTCTTTATATACACATGACTTATTTCCAAAAAAAAATCCTAGAGACACACAACTTACAATAAGAACTGCTTACACATCTCTTTACAATTCAATTATCTTCACAGAGCAGAGGATCAAAATATCCCATAAAACTCTGGCAACACACACATACCAACTTATCAACATTTTTCAGAAATTGCTAATTTTTTGTTGTGGTGGTAGTTGTTCTTTCTACAACCACAAATTCTCTAAAAGCTCTAAGTTTCTTTTTTTTTGTTTCTTTTGCACCGGGGATCAAACTCATGACTTCATGCTTGCCAGGCAGGCACTTAGGCCACTGAGCTAAATCCCCAGCCCCAGCTCTAAGTTTCTAAGTTATTTTTATTTGATTTTATTTTCACAAGAGCTTCTCTGG